>MU784184.1:39583-62410 GCA_026770625.1 Nicotiana glauca | reverse complement strand
CCTCTAATGGCCGAATCTAATCCAAGAATTCCATCGGCTTGCATATACAGACCAAGCTCTTGCCCTATTTTGTCTTGCATCGCTTCATCTGGCACCAACTTCACAACACATGCATGATAACCCTCCAAACGTTTAAATCTAAATTCTTGTTCTCATTGTTTGTGTAAAAAAATCCGGAGTTCAAAATATGCCCCGCTGCATGTAAAGGTTGATGAAGCTGAGCATCCCACCTTTTAATAATGATTTCAAACACTCTCTCATATTTTCTCCTATCATGATCAAGTTCATTCTCAATAGGTTTTTTAGCCCTATCCATTGCTTCATAAATGTATTACATTGGTAGTTTTTTCTCCCCATCCACCATACAAAGTACAGTACCAAAGGATTACCAACTTTAAGTGCTTGAACAGTGTCATTCC
Source organism: Nicotiana glauca (assembly GCA_026770625.1). Classification (NCBI taxonomy): domain Eukaryota; kingdom Viridiplantae; phylum Streptophyta; class Magnoliopsida; order Solanales; family Solanaceae; genus Nicotiana; species Nicotiana glauca. Next base: position 61,991 of record MU784184.1, on the reverse strand, counting down.
AAAAAGCAGGACTTATAACAAATCTCGCAACTTCTTTCCCAAGAGTTTCCTTTGGATAGATACTCTCACTCCATTCAACTGTAGAAGTATTATTTTAGAAGTTAATAACTTGAAAGTTAAAGCTCTAAAGAGTAAAACAATTGAAAAAAGTTGCTCACCCGGTGCCAATTTGGTTCTGCCTCTAATGGTCGAATATAATCCAAGAATTCCATCGGCTTGCATATACACACCAAGCTCTTGCCCTATTTTGTCTTGCATCGCTTCATATGGCACCAACTTCACAACACATGCATGATAACCCTCCAAACGTTTAAATCTAAAGTCTTCTCATTGTTTGTGTAAAACAATCCGGGGTTCAAAATATGCCCCGCTGCATGTAAAGGTTGATGAAGCTGAGCATCCCACCTTTTATCAATGATTTCAAACACTCTCTTATATTTCCTCCTATCATGATCAAATGCATTCTCAATAGCTTTTTTAGTTGTATCCATTGCTTCATAAATATATTACATTGGTAGTTTTTTCTCCCCATCCACCATAAAAAGTACAGTACCAAAGGATTACCAATTTTAAGTGCCTGAACAGTGTCATTCCAAAAAGCAGAACTTATAACAAATCTTGCAACTTCTTTCCCAAGAGCTTCCTTTGCATAGATACTCTCACTCCATTCGGTTAACAAGAACAAAGTTTGCAAATTTTGCTTTTGCAGGTAAAAGCTATGCAAGATCAAGAGAGGTGTTGTGAATCTTGTCTTAGCTAGTTTCACCAAATTTCTTTGTTTTGTTTATCTCCTCATCATGTTCAACAACAATGGCCTTTGACTAATGTAAGAATGTATCTTGATCGCCTTAGCAAAAACTGTAGGAAGTCAAATTTCATAGTTAATATGTATAAGCAATAAACATGAAGGTTAAAAACTTAAAATAGAAAATAAGAACCGCTTGTTAACCTTTAGAATATGGGACTAACTTGAAAATGTCACCAAACATCAAGTTGATACAATATGCAGCACAAGGAGTCCAATAAATATTTGGGAAAACTCCTTTCAACATGTCACCCATTTTTTTATTCTCACTTGCGTTATCAGTGACAACTTGAACCACATTTTCCGGTCCAACTTTCAATGTTGTCTTCTTAAACAAGTTGAACATTTTATTGGAATTGGTTGAGGAGTCACTAGCATCATAAGATTCAAGAAACACACAACCTCTCAGAGAATTCACCAAAACATTAATGACCATTTTCCATTTTTTGCAGTCCATTTGTCCATCATAATGGAACAACCATAAACGTTTCATTATGCCTTATGCTCCTTGACAATCTTGTCTGTCTTCTCCACCTCCTTTTTTAGACAAGGAACTCTTACTTCGTGATAGGTATGGGACTTTATTCCCGGGCCATATTGGCCAACGGCCTCAATGAATTCACCAAAACTATCGATGTAATTCACACAATTAAAAGGGAGCCCCGCATCATACATCCACCTTACAAAAGCATCTACAGCACGCTCCCTCAAACTCTTCCTACAAGATTCTAAGTCAACAGCTTCACCCCTTCTCTTTTCATTTGGTTTTTGTGAGAAAAAAAGATTAAGAGGACATTTCACATTTCTACCGGTTATGGATGATCCACTTTCACTTTTTGAATTCTTTCTTTGAGATTTAGAGGGAGGTGGCCTCATTATATCATTGACTTCAACGTCATCCTCGTCCATTTGACTATCTTCATCAAGAAGATTAATCATAGATTCTCCATGGCTCATTGGATTTTTTAACTCATTTTTTTCTCAATATAATCTCTCATTTCTTTCTTAACAGTAACCGGAACACTTGGACATTTTTTGACATATCTAAAACCGCCGATTAGATGTCTCTTGTGAAGATGTATTCCGTCGTTATAAATTTTTTGACAAAAGATACATTGCACTCTTGAGTTATTATTGTCAACTGCAACTCCATACGCCCAAGCTAGATCTCTTTTTTGGCTTGGTGCTATTGAATAATCAAATTAAATTTACTACAATCAACAACCAAAAAAAAACAATTAATTCACAGAACAAAATAGAAAATAGATCATAAAGAGCACATTTAATAACAGAAGCAGAGCATAACAGAAGAAAACAAAGCATAAAAAGCACTTTTAATAACAGAAGAAAAAAGAAGTCGTTTAGGGAAAAATATGAGCGCTTAAAAAGTGAAAAAAATTGAAAGAAAAATAGAAGAGAAGAAGAATAACAGAAGAAGACAGAAAAAATAACAGAAGCAGAGCATAACAGAAGAAAACAAAGATAAAAATCACTTTTAATAACAGAAGAAAAAAGAAGTCGTTTAGGGAAAAATATGAGCGCTTAAAAAGTGAAAAAAATTGAAAGAAGAAGAAGGAAACTTATCGAGATCTGGAGAAGAAGTCGTTGGAGCAGCAGTGGTCATTGGAGTTCGCTGGAGAAGAGTAAGACCTTGAAGAGCAGCGTATGTTTTGGTAACAGATGCCTTCTGCTCGTATGTTTATTTGCCCAAAATTTTTAAAAAAGCCCAAGGTAATACCTTTTGCTCCCTTAAGCGAGCTTTTTCTTGCTTTTTCTAATGCGTCGCTTCTCGCTTAAGCGAGAAAAGTGCACGCTTTTCTAATATGAATTGCCTTTTTACTAAAAAAGCACTACCATTGTGCCTCGCGTTGCTTCATCACTTAAAATGAGAAGCGAGCGCTTTTAGTAACACTGGAGCATAGTGACTCGAGGTGGTTCATGTAGAACAGTGTTGGATAGGATCGCGCATCGGAGCGAAGTTATGTGAAGGTACGACCTTGCGGGTTAGATTCTTGTATTCTGTTCCTATGATGTGAGATGGGTTCTCAGCCTTGTTTTCTGGTGGTACTGGTGAGCTTGAGGTACAGCTCTTTCATTTGAGTCGTTTTCATGATTTGAGTATGTTGGGACTGTTGCTTATTGGTGTACGTATTGTGCAAGTCGCGGCTTAGGCCTGTATTGATGTGTCATATCACCAGAGTAGTGTTGGATTAGAGGAGAACGCTGGGGTCATTAATAAATACGAACGGATTTGATTTCACCATGTTAGAAGGATAATATCAAGGTTCGGCTCAGAAAAATTGCTATGTTGTTTGCTATGGAAGAAGTTTCATGAATGGTTGATCTAGGAAATGGTTATGGCTTACCGCATGTTTTTGGGATCATAGGCAGTATATGAAAGTGTTGGGATGAGACTTTAGTTGATAAGAGTTTTTCTATCGATATTCGGGTGTTGTGTACAGCTGTTGTGAATAGAAGTTATCGCTACCAGCATTTGAGTTACGTGGTTTATCATAGAATTGCATCCGATGTTGCAGGTATGGTTTGTTACAGCTTGTTCGGGCTTATTCATAATATAGATGTGAGATTTTGATCTTGTGAATGATGTCCGAAGTGGAAATGTGGTTTTAAGGCTTATGGGCAAGGCTGGAATGTGAAAAATGCAGTTTCATTGTGTTATCAGACCTATATGAGATAGGGTGACGTGGGATCACCCCGAGTATATGCATGGTAAGGTTATCCAGCGATTGGTTTGTTTTTAGAACAACTTTGGGCACGTTCAAGGACGAACGTATATTTAAGTGGGGGAGGATGTAACGATCCGAACGGTCGTTTTGAGCTTTTGCACTTTGCTCGCCAATTCTCAGGCATGGGTTGCCCCGTGTGATGTATTATGACTTATGTAAATCGCTGGTTTTGGTTTTTAGGACAATCGGAATAAGTTTGGAAGAATAGTTCTCAGTTAAAGCTTGAAATTTGAAAGATTTGACTTGTTGGTATATGATCTCGGATCGGAAGTTTTACGATTAGGGTAGCTCTGTTAGGTGATTTGGGACTTAGAAGCATGAGCGGAATACATTTTGGAGGTCCGTGGAAGGTTTAGGCTTGAATTGGCGAAATTGAGATTTCAGCATTTTCCGGTTGATAGGTGAGATTTTGATATAGAGGTCGAAATGGATCCAGAAGTTATAGTAGATACATTGTATCATTTGTGGCGTGTGTGCAAAATTTTAGGTCATTCGAACGTGGTTTGGTTGGGGGTTTTATCAAAAACGGAATTTGGAAGTTCTTAAAACTCTAAGGCTTGAATGCGATGTGATTTTGGTGTTTTGATGTTGTTTTGAGCATTCCGAAGGTTGAAACAGGTTTAAATGATATTATGGGATATGTTGGCATGTTTGGTTGAGGTCCCGAGGGCCTCGGGAGAGTTTTGGGTGGTCAATCGGACCATTTTAAAGTTGGAAAAATTGCAGATTTTAAGATCCAACAGTTGCAGACATTTGGGTCTTCGCGTTCTCGAAGAGTCTGCTGAGGGAGTGAAAGTTTAGCCCTATCATTCGCGAGGCAGGAGACATGTTCGCGAAGGGCTGGGAGTTTGTTCATCGCATTCACAGGTTAGGTTCGCGTTCACATAAAAGGTATGGTGAGGCTGAGCTTCAGAGGATTTAACTCATCGTGTTTGCGATGGGCTGAACGCATTCACATAGAATTGCCTGGGTAAAGCTTCACGTTCGCGAGCTAGATGTTGCGTTCGCATAAGGGAAATTTTGTCCATCGTATTTTGTGCTTCGCGAATGAGAGGCTTTGACCGCGTTCGTGAAGAAGGATTTTATGCCTGGGCAGAATATTTAAAAGGGCTATTCCGCGATTTTGAGGCTAAGAACCTCCATTGTTTATCGATTTTGGAGGGAGAGCTAATTGAAGAGGGAATTCAAAAAGATTTCTTGGAGGTAAGATTTTTGAACTCAAAAACTCGATTCTTGTGTAAATTCCACCAAATTAATCATGTAACTAAGCCTAAAATTGAAGAATTAGGGCTTGAACTTGGAGAGTAAAAATTTGGGATTTGAGGGGCCATTTGAGGTCCGATTTTGATGTTCTTGGTATGTATAGACTCGTGAGAGGACGAGGTTTCCACTGATGTTAATTTTATCATATTCCGAGACATGGGCCTGGGTGCGGGTTTGAGCAATTTTGGGGTTTTGATGTTAAATTGGATATTTTCGAGTGGGCTTCGTTCCCTTAGCATATTTTAATGATTATATACTGATTGTGGCTAGATTTGGAGAATCCAGAGGTCGATTCGTGCGGGTGAGGCATCACTGGCTAGATTTTGCACCGGATTGAGGTAAGTAATGATTGTAAATACTGTCCTGAGGCTTTGAAACCCCGGATTGACACATCATTGAGTTATTTTGAGCTGACGTACATGCTAGGTGACGTACACGCTAGATGACGAGTGTGGAGTTGTGCACTGTTGGGGATTGTGACATGGTCCGTCCCGTACGATTGTTAAGTCACGTATTTGATTGGAAACCTTATGATATTCCATGTTCTAGAGATTGATATTATATTTTGGGTTGTATAATGTTTGGGGCCTTGTGCCGATCTGTTGAGACCCTTAAGAGCATTTTTACTATTTTTCCTCACTCTATTTGTTTTGAAAGCATATCCTCAATCATGTTTTTACCTGGTTATTGTTTAAATCTAGTTTTATCACTATATTTCTTAAAAATGTTAAAATTGTTTGGTCTGGGTTCCCTATTTTACTGAGATAGATCGAGGGTCTGATTGTGAGGTTGATGACTGAGATAGACCGCGGGTTTGATTGTGAGGTTAATGACTGAGATAGACTGAGAGCCTGATTGTGAGGTTAATGACTGAGAGAGGCCGAGGGCCTGGTTGTGAGGATTATATATATATATGGATCAGGCTGCACGCTGCAGCATTATATATATATACTGATCGGGCTACACGCCACAGCGATATAGCACTTGGGCTCTAGGAGCCCCTCCGGAGTCTGCACACCCCTAGTGAGCACAGTTGACTAGATATATGGATCGGGTCGCACGCTGCAGCAGTTACTATATGGTACCTATTGAGCGTGAGTGCTGAGTGTGAGCGTTGATTGGTAGGAGTTAAGTCGCGAGTGACTGGGAGGCTAGTTCAAGGGGCGATAGATATATATACATGCACATGAATGATGTTTGCCTAAGGGGCCTGATTATGAGATTATTGATTTTCACTCCTCTTTAGAGTGAGTTTCTATCGAATATATTGATTTAATGACTGTTTTCACTCATCTTTATACTAAACCTTTGTCAAAAATGTTAGATAAATATTTTTAAACAACTTTCATTTAAGCTGGAGTTTATGAGATGTTCAGAACTTAATCACTGATTTGGCTTTTGTTATTCCCGTTGAGATTTCTCTTGTTAGGAGGTGTTTATGACTCCTATTTTGGTGAGGGCTTGTTTACGAATTAGGTTTTTCCCGAGGGGCCGATTATGGTTTTCAGCTCTTTTATTAAAACTAGTATTAAACCCCTACTGAATCTGTCGGTAGGTGTTTTAAATGATTTTTACTTAAGGCTGGATTTTAAAAGAGGTAATTGACTCATTTTCTAATTTAGCAGCCTGTGTGCTTATTGACTATAACATAAATGTGGATTCATTTTTTCCTACTACTCAGTCTTTATTTACTCTTATTACTTACTAGGTTGGAGTACTCACACTACTCCCTACACCTCGTGTGCATATTCAGGTATTTCGGAACCCGGTAGCGGGTATTGGTTGCTCAGACTCGGAGTCATCAGAGTTAGCAAGGTGGCTGCACGACGTTCGCAACACCTCTTCCTTCCTCTTATTTTCATTTCTATATTTAGTACGTTTTACTGTTTTGTTGTATTCAGACCTTCGTAGATGCTCATGACTAGTGGCACCCTGATGTCGGACTTGTGTAATTATTCTGCATTTTTCTTTTGAATGTTCATTATGAGATTAACGATTTATAAATGGTATAAAAACAACGTTTAATGGAAAATGATTGACTTGGGGAATTGTGTCGGCTGGCCTTGTCTACACGAGAGGCGCCATCACAACCGGGTCCGATTTGGGGTCGTGATGAAATTGCTTACCCCCAAAGACATAGTGAATTAGCCCTTCAAAATCTCTCACTCTCAAAGTCTAGGGCTCAAAATATAAAGTGGGTAAAAGTCCCAAAATACATCTCTTAAATAATATGCCCAAGGGTAACCTTCGAACGCAGACTGTGCCTCTCTTAAATAGTATGCCCAAGGGTAACCTTCGCGAACGCATCCCGTACATCGCGTTCGTGAAGCACAAAAATTCACTACCCAAAATTAACCATTCGAGTTCGCGGAAGTCCCTTTTCAAATGCGATGGACAAGCGACCCTCCCCTTTGCGAACTGGACCAGGCTATTGCGAAGTGCAGGCTAAATCCCTTCATCTCCCAGTTGCCTTCGCGAACATGAACCCCAAACACGAACGCGAAGAAGGAAATTGCCCAGCTCGAGATTACACTCTGAGAATGTGACTGCCCTATCGCGAATGCTATGAAGAAACCTCCCCTGCTCCAAAATACACTCTGCGATCGCGACCATGCCTCGCGATCGCGATGAAGACCAAACACTAGTAAAATTTCTTCAATATTAACAATGCTCTAGGTGGTCCAAAGCTCACCTGAGTCACCCGAGACCTCATCTAGTCATACCAAAAAGTTTCAATACCTTATCCAAACTTGCTCGTAAGATCAAAACATCCAAAATCACACTGGTAACCGAGAATCGAACACCAAAACATATAATGCATTATTTCAAATTCCAGAACTTCAACATTCACAACCAAGCGTTTGATTCAAGCCTAACCAATCCAGAATGACCCAAATGTTGCACAAAGGTCCCAAATGACAAACAAACCTATTCCAACTTTTGGGACAACAATCTGAATCTAATAAACTCAAAGTCAACCTCGGTCAAACTTAGGAACTCTCAAAACTTCCAAAATGCCAACTTTCGGCAAATAGCACCAAAACATTCTACGAACCTCCAAATCCAAACATACGCACAAATCTAAAATCACCATACGAACCTATTGGAACCATCTAAATATGAATCTGATGTAGTTTATACAAAATTCAAATCTTGGCCAACTCGTACAACTTAAGCTTCCAAAAATAAGACTAAGTGTCTTAATTCACTCCATAACCTTTCCGAAACCAATTCTAATCATCCCCACAAATCACCAAACATCAAATACACATATGAGTGACATCGAATAGGGGAATAGGGATAAAATACACTAAATAAATGGTTGAGTCGTTAATAGAAACACAGTAAAGATGGTATTTAGACATATTCTTCAAACAAGAGAAAGATCACAATATCATTTATCTCAAATCCTTTATAATCATATATGGACGTCTCATATATATATAAGATTCATTGCATGAGTCTAAGCTACCAATGCATACTCACAATCCAATGTCATTGCATGAGTATAAGCTACCCATGCTTACTCACGATCTAATATCAATTCTCACCGTACAAATTCATATATATCTAACACTGGTCAAGTGTCGAACTAGTACCAATATGAGTAACTATAGTCAAAGGGCCCAAAGTAACATGGGTAATCACCAGACTCTGAAGGGGCAGTACCATATCCAAGCACTGTTGCGATGTACAACCCGATCCACTAATGGTAATAATACCACTATGGCGTGTAAATCGATCCACATATATTACTGTTGCAACGTGCAACCCGATCCCAACACAATATCATTGCAGCGTGCAACTGATCCAATCACAAGATCATCCATAATCAATATCCACTCACAATGTCTGTGGTTCCAAAATTCTTATCTTTTCACAATATTTAACTCTCCAAGTCATGAATCCCATATGACTAAAGATGGCAATGGCTAATCACGTAGTTCAATTCATCTCAATAATTCAACAGAAAAATTCATATTCAAAGTCTTTTCGTAACATTTAACATGAATAGATTAAGTCATATAACCACCAAATCATGAATCAATAAGACAAGTATATGACTATGTCTTAACAAAGAAGCTCAATATGGTAAAATAATCATTTATGCCCAGTTCAATAAGTCATAACCTTAAGAATGCTTCTAATACATAGTTACAAGTCATCACGTAGTCATATAATCAATGAAACATGAATTAAAAGTTCATATAGTCCAAACAAGGCATAATCATAATCCAAACTTTACCTGACATGGTCATAACCTAGCTATGCATATACGTAGATCTCAAATCGAGCAACAAATAGAAAATAGATTATCTATGGAGAGAATTCCCTCTTACAAGGATAGACAAGAGACTTACCTCCACCCGGTAAGCTTCAACCTTCCAAAATAGCTTTTCCTCTCAAATCAACCTCCAAACGACTCGAATATAGTCAAATACAACCCAATAATACCAAACAAAGACATAGAAATCAATTCCAAATGATAAGCTTCAATATCTAATCAAACCCTCAAAAATCAACAAAAGTCAACTCCGGCCACATGGTCAAAACCCGAGTCAAGGGGTGGATCCCAACTACCCAAAACCCCATAAGTCTTAGATTTCAAAACCGAGTCCAAATCAACTCTCAAATCCCCAATTTAAACTATCTTAAAACAAAAATCCCAAATTTATGTTTCATACTTCATAATATAAGTGTATAAATATATGGAGAAACAAGATATATAATTTAAAAAAATCAAGTAGATATCACTTAGCCTCAAGTTAGTAGTGAAAATGAATTCCAATATTGCCTCCCTCCGAGTCCAAAATTCAAAATAGTGAAAAATGAGAAAAACCTTCGAAAATATACCACTTCCAAAGATTTCTCTTCTGCGACAAATAAGCTAGCATTGGCGAACAAAAGCTCACATCTGTGTGACTCTAAGCCTCAGGCTCCATCACTTCTACGACTACAACAACGCATCTGCGACATCGTAGGTGCGACAAAAATCCGCAAGTTCGGTCCTCGCAGACACGACTAGTGTTGTGCTTTTGCGTGCTTCCAACTCAAGGCATGCCATCGCAGTTGCAGTCCAGCCTATCGCAGGTGCAACTTCGCACCTGTGCACCACACCTCCGCAGGTGCGATGGTACTGCAATGTTCAACAATCTCTAAATGGTCTAGAATTATTCTAAAACATATCCAAGCCCCCCGGGCCCCTATCCAACCACACAAACAAGTCCTAATACCTCATCCAAACTTGTCTAAATGCTCATAATACCACAACTAACATTAAAACCAAGAATCAAAGATCAAAAAAAATCCTCTTAACTCTCCAACTTTTCCAACACGTCCGAATTACACTTAGAAATTTCGAATTTCAACCAGACTTTGTACACAGTTTCAATCAACTAAATGAACATATCCAAGGTCCCGCAAAAATATCCATGTCCGATAATATCAAGTCAACTATTGGTTAAACCTACCATCTCTTCAGTTTTCTAAATTGTCAATTTTCGATAAATAGAGCCAAAACCTTCTAGGAACCTTCGAATCCAAACATAAGCCAAAGTCCAAAATCATCATACGGGAATATTGGAACCATCAAATTACCAATCCGAGGTCGTCTAATCAAAAGTCAAACTTTTATCAACTCTTACAACTTAAGCTATTCAAAATGGAACTAAGTGTTCCAGTTCACTCTCAAACTTTCAAAAAACCAAACCAACCATCCTCGCAAGTCACAAAACAACATACAACAAGCATACAACAAGCATAAAATAGGATAACATCGCTCAAATACACAAGAAGTCTGATAGGATCGTCACATTCTCTCCCTCTTAACAAAAATTTCATCCTCGAACGGGTTTAGATTCATACCTGGAATGCCAATAAAATGAGGATATTTGCTCTGCATATCATGCTTGATCTCCAAAGTAGCTTCCTCGATTGGTTGACCTCTCCACTGAACCTTCACTGATGTCACCTCTTTAGATCTCAACTTCTGAACCTACCTATGCAAAATGGCCACCAGCTCTTCTTCATAAGTCATATTCCCCTCCAACTGCACTGAACTGAAATCCAACATATGTGACTGATCTTCATGATACTTCCAAATCATAGGAACATGAAATACCAAATGAACCCCCAACAAGCTGGATGGAAAAGCAAGCATGTAAGACACTTACCAACTCTCTCTAAAACCTCAAATGGACCAATATTCCAAGGGCTCAACTTTCCCTTCTTTCCAAACCTCATCACGCCCTTCATACGCAAAACTCTAAGAAGAATTTTCTCAATCTCCATGAAAACCACATCACGAACCTTCCTATTAGCATAACTCTTCTGCCTGGACTTTGTTGTACGAAGCCGCTCCTAATCAACTTTTCTTCTCCAAAGCATCACGAACAAAATCTGTGCCCAATAACCTAGTCTCAAACCAACCAACTGGACAACAACACTGCCTCTCATATAACGCCTCATAAGGAGCCATCTGGATACTTGACTGATAGTTTTTGTTATATGTAAACTCTGCTAATTTTAGATATTGATCCCACTAGATTCCAAAATCAATAATACAGGAACTCAATATATCCTCAAGGATTTAAATGGCCCGCTCGGACTTCCCATCCGTATGGGGATGAAATGCAGTGCTCAGCTCAACCTGCATCCCCAATTCATGATGAACAGCTCTCCAAAAGTGCGATGTAAACTAAGTGCTCCGATTCGAAATGATGGAAACAAGCACAACATGCAAGTGGACAATCTCTCTAATGTAGATATAATCCAACTTCTCTAAAGTATAAGAAGTCATGTCGCACATACTTGGTTAGTTCATCCACAACGATCCAAATAGAGTCCGCACAATTTCTGATGCTTATACTTGACATGCTGACAATTCAAACACCGTGAAACATGTCCAACAATATCCTTCTTCATCCTTCACCAGCAATAAAGTTGCTTCATATCATGATACATCTTTGTAGCACCTGGATGATTATAACACCGCGAACTATGAGCCTCTTGAAGAATCAACTTCCTCAAACCATACACATTAGGAACACAAATCCGACCACGAAGTCACAATACACCATCATTACCAATAACCACCTCCATATCATCACCTCGCAACACCTTGTCCTCAAGGACAAGCAAATAGGGATCATCATACTGGCGATCGTTAATGCACTCAAACAACGACGACTACACAACAGCACAAGCAAGACCTCTACTATTTCAAAAATATCCATTCTCACAAATTTATTAGCCAAAGAATGAACATCCATAGCCAAAGACCTCTCCATATCTAGAATAAATGCCAAACTCCCCATATTCTCCACCTTTTTACTCAGAGCATCTTCTACCACATTCGACTTTCCTAGATGATACAAGATAGTGATATCATTTTCCTTCAACAACTCCATCCACCTCCACATCCTCAAATTAAATCCATTTTCTTGAATAAATATTGAAGACTTCAATGATCAGTGTAAACATCACAAGACACACTGTACAAGTAGTGCCTCCAAATCTTGATTGCGTGAACAATAGCTGCCAACTCCATATCTTATACCGAATAATTCCTCTCATGGGGATTTACCGAGCGCGACGCATAGGCAATCACCCTATCGTCCTACATCAACACATGCCGAAGTCCAATGTGCAAAGCATTACAATAGACGACAGTATACATCCCCGACCCTGAGGGCAATACAAAAACTATAGCTTTAGTCAAAGCAACTTTGAGCTTCTGAAAGCTCTCCTCACACTCGTTAGACCATCTAAACGAAATGCCCTTCTAGGTCAACTTGGTCAATATAGCTGCACTATATGAGAACTCATAAGCAAAGAAAAAATTATAGCTAGCAAACCTAATAAACTCCAGATCTCAGTAGCGCTAGAAAGTCTAGGGAAACCCTGAACCGTCTTAATCTTCTTCGGGTCCACCTTAATCCCATCACTTGACACCCCGTGGCCCAAGAATACCAAAAAATCTAACCAAAACTCGCACTTGGAGAACTTAACATAAAACCTATTCTCCCTCAAAATTTGAAGCATGATCCTAATGCTAGTCGTGTTTCTTAGTAGTGCGGGATCCAAGATATCATCAATGAATACAATGATAAAATAACATAAATATAGCTAGAATTCATTTTTCATCAAATGCATGAAAGTTGTTGGGGAATTCGTCAAACCAAAAGACATCACCAAGAACTCTTAATGCCCATAACGAGCCCTGGAAGCCGTCTTTGGAATGTCCGAGACCCCAATCTTCAATTGGTGAGAACCTGATCTCAAATCAATCTTCAAAAAACCCTAACACCTTGAAGTTAATCAACAAAATCATCAATACGAAGCAATGAATACTTGTTATTGATAGTGACCTTATTCAGATGCCTACAATAAATACATATCCTTATGGAATCATCCTTCTTCTTCACAAGCAACATCGGCGCACCACAAGGTGAAATACTCAGCTTGATGACCCCTTATCCAATAACTCTTGCAACTACTCCTTCAATTCCTTCTACTCAACTGGAGCCATGTGATACGATATAATAACTATGGGGTGAGTGTCCAGCACCAAATAATTACCAAAACCGATACCCCTATTAGGTGTCACGCCCAGTAGATCTGTAGGAACCAGGAAACACATTTAGAAATTCCTTCACTGCTGGCATTAAATCAATAGTAGAAGTATCAGCACTAACATTTCTCACAAACGTCAGATATGCCAAACACACCTTCTCAACCATTCGTTGAGAATTTAAAAATTAAATCACCCTACTAAGAGTGTGTCCAAGAGAACCCCTCTATTCCAACCTTGAAACCCTGGCATAGCCAATACCACGGACTAAGCATGACAATAAAGAATAGTATGGCATGTAAATACCAATCTAAACCCAAAATCACCTCAAAGTCGACCATGTTAAGCAACAGAAGATCAACCCTAGTCTCATAACCATAATAGCAACCAAATAAGATTGGTATACATGATCCACCACAATAGAATCACTAACAGTTATAGATACCTGAACAGGAACATCATGGGAACAATGAGACATATCCAAATAAGAGCAAAATATGATGACACATAAGAATAAGTAGACCCAGATCAAATAATATAAAAGCATCTCTATGACAGACCGAAACCATAACTGTGATCACTACATCTAAGGCCACCACCTTGAGTCCACCCGGAAATGCATAGAAACAAACCTGACAACCGCTGGTCTGACCACCACCAACCTGACCTCCTCCTCTAGTTGTATGTCCTCCCCCTCTATCCGTCTAGGCAGGGGCTGGAGCAACTAGTGCAAAAACTACTAGCCGAGAAAACTGTGGGGTTGCACCTCTAATAGGCCTGGGATAATGCCTCCTTATGTGGCCAACCCCTCCAAACTCATAATAACCTCTAGCTGACTGAGGATGCTGAACTTGAACCTGCCCCTGATGGACTGAATACCAACTGGAAGACCCATGAAAAGGTGGAACGCGATATGAACTCGTTAGGAGAGCACTTAAGATGATGGAACTGGAGTGCTAAAAGATGACTAAGCCACTACTCCATGGGTTACTTGCTGTGTAGAATGAGCTGGCATACCATGGTGGCCTCTACAAAACTAACCCCTACCTCCAGATAAGGTAACACTTAAGTTACCAGGATGACGAGATCTTTTATCTCTCACCATGGCCTCTCGTCCCTAGTTATGAATACGCTGGATCCTCTGAGCTATCTCCATATTTTGTTTAAATTTAGCCCATATCTCTGACTCTTAGGTCAAAGAAATCCTGATACCATAATTCAAACCCTCAATAAATTACCTTTCTCAGCCTCGATGGGGATCAAGATAGCAGCATGACGACACAACTTTGTGGATCTCGCCTCATACTCAATCACAGTCATGTGATCCTGTAGAAGATGCTTAAACTGGCCTCTCAACTTATTACTCATGGTGTGTGGGATGTACCTCTCAAGGAGCAACTATGAGAAGTGAGCGCAGGTAAGAGGAGCCATGCTGGTCTACCTAGCTCATAAGTCTGTCGTTATCTCCTTGCAGCTCCTCTAAACTAAAATATATTGAAGTCCGCTTTATTGGACTCTACCAAACCCAAGTTGCGAAGTATCTGATGGCATCTGTCTAGAAAGTCCGGGGCATCCTCTGAAGCACTAGCCTCAAAGTGTGGAGGAAATAACATCTGAAACTTCTCTATCCTCTTCTACTCATCAAAAGATATAGCAGGTATAACCACGAGTGTAGATGCTCCAGTAGGCTTCTCCGGAGCACGACTAGCTAAGGTCTGAACTCCACCTCCAGTCTGAGATGTGGCTGGGGCCAATAGAACCACTCTGGCCTGAGTTAAAACATCGATAAAATTGACTATCTTGGCAATAACTTCCTGTAATATGGTGCAATAACAAAACCCTCTAGGTGTTGAGTGGGAACTGGGCCTCAACATGATCATCAACAAATTGATCCTCTACCTGATCCGCAGGTGGATCCACTGATACAGCCTAATATACTCTTGCGACAACTAAGCTCACATTTGCAAGCTCGTATCTACGAGACTCTAAGCCTCAGTCAACCTCCAATTCTGCAACCACAATAACATATTTATGACACCGCATGGCAACAAAAATCTACAAGTGCGGTCCTCACATGCGTGACCGGTGTTGTACTTCTGGGTTCTTCCAGCTCAAGGCCTATCTTCGCAGGTGCGGTCCAGTCCATCACAGATGTGACTTCGCATATACACACCACACTATCATAGCTGCGATGCGCCAGTACCAGCAGTGCTCAGCAATCTCTAAATGGTCCAAAATTATTTCGAAATACACCCGAGCACCCCGGGCCTACAACTGTACCAGCAAGTCCTAATACCTTATCCAAACTTATCTAAATGCTCAAAATACCACACCTAACATCAAAATCAAGAATCAAAATAAAAAATCCTTCTCTTAACTTCTAAACTTTCCAATTTTGCCAATAGGTCTAAATTACACTTAGACAATTCGGATTTCAACCAAATTTGCACACAAGTCCCAGTCATTTAAGTGAACTTATCTGAGGTCTCGGAACATTAATTGAATTCTGATAATATCAAAGTCAACTCTCAAAACGCAGCAACTCTCATATTCTTC
Organism: Nicotiana glauca; assembly: GCA_026770625.1. Lineage (NCBI taxonomy): Eukaryota > Viridiplantae > Streptophyta > Magnoliopsida > Solanales > Solanaceae > Nicotiana > Nicotiana glauca. The sequence goes on along the minus strand of MU784184.1, from coordinate 46,048 downwards.
AAGTTGCAACTTTCGGCAAATAGAGCCAAAACCTTCTAAGAACCTCCAAATCCAAATTCAAACAGGCGCCTAAGTCCAAAATTATTATATGAACCTATTGAAGCCATCAAATCACCAATATGAGGTCGTCTATTTAAAAGTCAAACCTTGATCAACTTTTATAACTTAAGTTATCCATAATGGAACTAAGTGTTCCAATTCACTCCCAAACCTTTCTGAAAACAAACCAACCATCCCCTAGTCACAAAATAACAAACAAGCATATGAGAAGCACAAAATAGGGTAAAGGGGCTCAAATATACAAGACTATCGTCCGGGTCGTCACATTCTCTCTCGTTTTCTCCTCAAAACCCTAATCCATTTTCTTTGCAATTTTACATTTTTGTCAATGATCATTGTTTATGGTTATTCCAACGAATTAGTATATAACTATAATTAGTGCGAGCATAATTAAAGACATAAGCCATGGATTTGAATTTAGATTTGCCTCTACCACAACATGCACCTCTTGTCCGGTGGTTCCAATTTCATCAACTTGTATTAAGCATTTTTCAACGCTGCAATGCGGTCCTAATAATCCTACTACTCTTACATGGATCATGTTAATGAAGTTGAAATCATTCATGAGTGAGCTATGAACTTGGAGCATTGTCTCAAGCAAAGCTACAAGGACAAGTTTATTTTAATCCAACATTGATCTGAAGTTCCTTTTGAAGTCACGCTTAGCAGCACCCCTATAATTCCAGATTATGAAATTAATCATCTTCTTGTTGTTGTTAGAAATCTCTGCCAAGCTAAGGGAGGAGTTCATTTTGGGTTGAACTCCCAGCAGAATCATAACCTTCTGATTGAGATGACTCTACCTGGCCAGAGTGGGGATCATCACCACACCATATTGGTAAAGAGTTGGATTGGATAGTGTTTCGATATTTAGAGAGCATTTCAAGAGTGACCAGGGGGTGGGGGGGCAGGCTAACAGGAATTTTTGTTCTCAGTTTCGTTTGAAGCATTATTCTGAGGATTCTTAGGTTGCAACGCTAATTTTTTTTCTATTCTACCTCTTCTTCCTCCTCTTGTGTCTGAGCCTACATGCGAGCTATCTGACTTGATTCCTGAGTGTGGTTCAATTCCTGTTAAGGTATTACTGTTAGAGTGGTGATCATCTGAATCTGTTGTTAACCTGTTACCATTTGTGTTGTCTGTGCTTGATGGTTCATGTTTTTCTGAAACACTGCTGCAGGTGCTTGAGATGTCTGTGAAGATGCATGGAACACAAGTAATCCCATCATTGGTGCTAGATTTGAAGCATTCCATTGGTACTGGTTCACAGGGTTCATTATTGGAGTGAACATTGGAAGGTGGCTGTGATAGAGGTGTGATTGATTTACAGCTGCTAGCCATGGGTTCACGGCCAGTATGTCCTCTGCCAGTAGTTTCTCCTTATCCTGGATAGCTCGGCATTACGGAGGTGGAAGAAGATGCTGTATTTGGAAGATTAGAGTGTCTAAGTTGTACTTGTGATGTCTTGGGGACTTTGCTCATAAACGTTGGCTCACTTATAGCTACAGCCAATACGAATGTATTTGTGTCTGTGTATGTAGCTGTGTGCTTTCATTGAGATTGTTATCAGATGCATTAGAAGCATCCTTGCAGTAACCATGCTAGTTATCTCTGCTGTCATGTGATTCAACTTGAGCATTAAATGCAAGTATGGAGTTTTCTTGTTTACTGAATGAAATATCTCTATTGCATTTGATAGTGATGATTGTGTGACTGGCTGAACAGTTGAGTCAATGTCTAAAGTGATAGAGACTTCATTTTGGTTAGCTAATAGAACGTTCGTTCTTTGTTAAATGAATCTGGTTAGGTTCAATATTATTGGTTGGCTTATTTGTGTTATCTGAGAATATAGAGGTATTAGTCGGAGTAATGGAGATCTTTGTGGTTCACAGGTAGGCATATTAGAGCTGAAGCCTGAAAATCTCTTTAGTAGTTAGTGTAGTTGGTAACTTTTTGCCACTATTTTTGTCACTAACTTTGGTACATGCTACAGGCTTCTCATTCGTCTTTACAGTCTTACCCATATATTTCTTAGCTTGAGTAGGTAAGTTGCTTCAATATTATTTTTCTTGCCTCTTGGATAAGAGATTAATGTCCACTCATGTTCTTTAATGCAATTAGTGGTACTGGCCGCATTATTGCGTGTAGTAGAATCGGTAGCGTAATTTTGCGAAACTTGCTCTGCGCAATTCTTCAGTTTGTCTCGTGATCTCCCACAGCTAATACAAAGTATGTTTAAACCTTCATATGTTATTTTCTGATAGTGGTTACCAATTAAAATGTAATCTTGTTTACCTGTAGACTAGTAATTTTAGAACAAATTTCAAAAGAGACTTCATTATGCTCATCTACCGTAGGTGAGCAACGGTTTTTAACTTGAAAAGTGTTAATTATGGAACTTCGACCAATATAGAACTATTAAAGCAAACACTAATAACAGTATTAAGCAAAAGTGAATGACCAAAACTACAATAAAAATAAAAAGAAAACCTTGCCCTATGACAAGATTTTTCTGTACACGTTATAGACATTTTTATAAGCTGGGGTCGATCTATTCTAGTAGAATACAACAGGGGCGCAGGTTTGGCTCAATTTTCTGTTTCCAGAGGGAGGCCTTGTAATAATAAGTGTACATATGGTATTTTGTGAGTAACAGGGAAAGATGAGTATGGAAGGATCCTACCTCAATCCCTACCTTCATTCCTCGCCCTCAAAGATTCCGGACGGTTAAGGGAAAATGGAAAAACAAAAAAGGAGGCAAATAGACCAAAATTGATATTGGTGTGAATCTCATGCCAGAACAGGGTGCTTAACCAAGTAGAAGAGACGATAATATCTCACCCATAGTTTTTGCATCACCGTCATTCTCAATTTGGGCACCAGACTCGAGTATAGCTGCATCCAATGTTAGTTTTTTCTTTGCAATTTCATATACATTCTCATCAACAGTATTCCTTGTAACCAGCCTTCATGAAAAAGGCAAAAGGGAAATGTGTAAACTACAAGAATTTCAATGTAGAAGCGAAAGAGAGAAAAAATCAAGAGGGAGTTAACACCTGTACACTGTAACTGGTTTGTTTTGACCTATCCGGTGGCAGCGATCTTCAGCTTGCCGATCTATCTGTGGATTAAAATCCATGTCATGTATGATAACAGTATCAGCTCCTGTCAAGTTTAAACCCTGTCCTCCTGCCCTTGTGGAGAGCAAGCATGCGAATATGGAAGTGTCCTTATTGAAGGTGTCAACAATTGTCTGTCTCTCTGATACCTGAGTGCTGAAATAATGAATGAAATCAAAACACCATGTTTAGGAGATATGGTCAAAATTCCTCCGCCAACCCCAAATTACCAACCCCTCTCATGCAAGAAGTAACTAAGAATGATTACATGAACAGAAACCAAAATACTTTTTGCATTGACATCGAGAGCATGTCAATTGTCAAATTATTAGAAGTGTATTAAACTAGAATACAAATGTATGGTGTGCAGACCTTGATAGGAACAAGAATTCTCCATCCTAATTTTTAGAATATAAGAAAACTTCTTTTCTATCATAGGATAGTTGCAAGTTATCATATCCCACCAAAGCAATAAGTTTTTGACTTGTCAAATGCTAGAAAATCTATTCATGATAACGTCTATGTAAAACTTGATCAAATGAAAAAAGGAAAAACATTAACATGCTATAGTGAAGATCTGATCCATAAACAGTACATTGAAGTGCATCACATTACTTTATCAATGAAAAAGTTACAGAAAACACTGTGACCATTTAAGTTCTTTGTTCCTGAAGATAAGCATTTAATGTCATTGAGGATAAGATAGCTGTGAAACAGCATACGCTAGAAGATCACTAGAAAAGCTTGGTAACAAAGATGGATCTGTCAAAGAGAAGTAATACGTTAATACCTTCCATCCAGGCGCCTGTATGTAACTCCAATAACATCCAGGGTCCACTCCAGGATATCAAGCATTGATGTCCACTGGCTAAAAATAAGCACTCGATGACCACGAAGCTTTAATGAAGGTAGAAGTTTGGCTAACTCCTGCCCATTGGAGCACTTGAATTATTTTGAACAAATACAGTAAACTTAAAAGTGACTACATAAAATCAGAAGGCTGGTGAAATTAACCTGGCATTTCGCTGAAACCATAACATGTTCATCTGACAGCACTCCCTTATTGTTATCGCCATAATAAAGTAAAAGCTGCAAGTAACAAAAATACAAATTCAAGTGACCATCGAGCATAATTAAGAAATAAAGAGCACATAAGCAGCCTGGCTCCGAAACCAGCTAATGGTAGTTGGAAGAGTTAACTGATACACTTGACTACATATTAGGCCCTAGCAGTCCAACTAGAGAAGAGGAAGCACCAAAATTCACCCCTATAAGAGTCTACACAAGGAGGCAAGCAAGGAGATTTAGGAGATACATTTATTTCTTAAAAAGGTGAAGGGACTTCAAGATACAGTTGGGAGGCTTCCAAAAAAGGTATAAAGTTCTAGAAGTGATGGTCCAAGCAAGGTTCAAGTAGTCCAAGTAAAAACCAGAGGACTTGACCTGGTTTGATCAAGGTTGACCTTTGACCGTTATCTAAGACAAGAATGGACTAAAGTTGGAAGTTACAGGATTGCCCACTTATTGGTCCATGACCGGGTAGTGGTTATTTGGCCATATATCCATTATTTTAGTTACTTGGATTTGGTCTTGTTATATTTTTGGTTGTACCTAATCGCCTAGGCCAAATGCTTAGTCCTACTATGGTTAGTTTTAGGTCAAGAGTTTTCCTCAGATTTTGGATGACATTAAGCATTATGAGGATTAGGTTTGCTACTTGCTTGCTCGTTACTTCATAGGGTTGCTTACAAGTGTATCACTTCAGGAGTATTCCTTTTACTCTTTTATCATACTCTTGTCTAAAATTTATGCATAAGGTTAATTAACTTAGTTCAATTAATTGATAATACCCATGGGTTATGTTTAACTACCATTATTTTTCCTTTTATTTCTTTGTTTTCCCTTCTCTTTCAATTTTTGCTTCCCTTATTTGTCATTATTTTGGTATCAAAGTGAAGATTTAGGCTTTGTTCTTACAGAACCCAGATTTAGCTTTATTTTTATCTTCCTGAAAATCTGAAATCTGAAATTTTCTTTTTTCCTACAGTTACTCGCACACTGTAGCAGTCAGTTTATGGTGCTCTGGCTAAGATTTTCAGATTGCTTCTTGTTGGGTATCGTCGGGTAATGTTCAAAATTGATTGGAGTGGTGTTGAGATCCTTGCTTAATTGGAAGAAAAGTTGTAGTGAATGCTACTCATGGCGTCCAATCGAGGATGTTGACTCGGCCGCAAAGCCTGTCTGACTTTAATGCCGTATGAATCTGACATGAACCCGACCTGGGGTATCAATCGGTTGAGCCGTTTCACCATGATCTCGTATGAATTTGACATGAAAGTTGCTAGAAACGCATGTGTCATACCTACCCCGACACATGTAGTTCTTGCCACGGGGCTCTTTCAGTTACCCGAGGATACTTCCAAAACACATTTTAGAACTTCTTTTGGCTTAAATGGCCTTTAAACATAATTCTTACTCTAAGTTGCTCGGACACGGGTGCATATCTAGAGGTCGGATCCTTCGAAATGTAAATTCTAAGATTCGGGAATACGGATCCTAGTACAGATACGGGTGCAAGGATCTGGCTAAAAATAATTCGGAAAAAATATAAAAATATCTCTAAATTATACTCTCTCTGTTCCAGTTTATGTGAACATATTTCCTTTTTGGTCTGTTCCAAAAAGAATAAACTCTTTCTATATTTGGTAACAATTAGCTTAAACTTACAACTCTATCCTTAATGAGAAGCTTTTATAACCACACAAATACTCTTGGCCCCATTTGGACTTGTTTAGGACCACAAATTCTAAAAGTCTTCATTTTTTTCTTAAACTCCGTGCTCAGTCAAACAGGTTCACATAAATTGGAACGGAGGGAGTAAGAAATTTTGTGGAATAGTTATGTAGAGCTTGTAATGTGTGGATTTCTTTTTTATTCTCAAGTTGTAGATAAGTAAAAAAGATTGATTTCCTAGATAAGGCATGTCATTTTCTTCAAATTTACCCTAGTTTTGATTCGAATTTCGGGAATCAAATTGTATCTAGTCTCGAATTTTTCCATCCGTCGTGGTCAAAGTAACCAAAATTCATTGACCAGATCCGGTACAGATCCCATATTCACACTCATACTAGTGTCGTATCAGCATGGATGCGGTACCTAAACTGTTGTGCCTGAGCAACTTAGCTCTTAGTGGCCCTGATAGCCCAACATATCACCAATTAAAACAAGGTTAATAGGTTCTATGGGCTGAAAAAGGTCTGAGGTCAAATTAAACTCAGAATCATTC
>MU784184.1:14201-38662 GCA_026770625.1 Nicotiana glauca | reverse complement strand
CCCCCCCCCAACACCCACCCACACACACTCTCATACTAGTGTCGTATCAGCATAGGTGCGGCACCTAAACTGCTGTATCCGAGCAACTTAGCTCTTAATGCCCTGATAGCCCAACATATCACCAATTAAAACAAGGTTAATGGGTTCTACGGGCGGAAAAAGGTCTGAGGTTAAATTAAACTCAGACCATTCCTTTACCACCTCTCCTCTACCCCCCCGACCCCCGACCCCCGACCCAAAAAAAAAGAACAAAGGGAAAAAATATAAAGCAAGAAAGGCAAGAAACAAAAAGATATTAATTAAAAACGCAATCACTTAGTCGAACATGAAGCCAAGTAATGGTGAAGGTTGACGAAAAGTTAATCCAAACATGAAGTCATTCGCCATCCAGCTTTTATTAAGATAAATGTAAAACTCAACTTGGGGAGTATACATAATTTCCCCTCTAACTTGTTTCCTTTTTTCAACTGAACACTCAGTTTACTGAGGTCCTATAATCCCGCTAAACATATTTCAGATGACCCTGAAAGCAAACTTCCACATCTAAATTAGGCACACACTGCCACCTATTTTCCATGTCATATTCTCTTCTTTTTTTTTTCAAAAACTAAATTTTAGTTTCTTTTTCTTTTTTTTTCATGTTATCTTCTCCACGTTCTTTTGTTTGATATGATAACCAAACCAGTCAAAAGACAGCCTTCGGCTAAAATCCATCCAAGGGTCTCTCCAAATCCCACAAGCTTCTCTACACCGTGGAAGCAAATCAACAACAACAATATACCCAGTATTTATCCCATACCATGGGGGTCTGGGGAGGGTGGTGTGTACGCAGACCTTACCCCTACCTTGTGAGGATAGAAAGGTTGTTTCAAATAGACCCTCGACTCAAGATAGTATAAGTACCACATTGATAAAAATATAGGTAAGAAGAGACAATATCAAAAAGCAATATAAAAGCAAAATAACACAACAAGATAGTAAAGTGATCAGCAATGAAAAAAAACAATGGTTAGTCATAAAAACCTACTATCAACAGAAAACGAGACAAAATACCAATACTAAAGTTATGAACACTCTACACTACCTAATCTACTATTATAATTCTCGACCTCCATACCTTCCTATCAAGAGTCATGTCTTCGGTCAGCCAAAGTTGCGCCATGTCTTGCCTTATCACTTATATCCACCTCTTCTTTGGCCTACCTCTACCTCTCCGTAGGCCCTACAATGTCAGCCTCTCATACCTCCTCACTGGGGCGTCTGTGCTACTCCTCCTCACGTGACCAAACCACCTAAGCCGCGTTTCCCGCATCTTATCCTCAATAGTGGCCACCCCTACCTTATCACGAATAACCTCATTTCTGATCTTATCTAATCTAGTGTGCCCACACATCCACCTCAGCATCCTCATCTCTGTTACCTTCATCTTTTGGACATGAGCAATCTTGACTGGCCAACACTCAACCACATACAACATCGTTAGTCTGACCACCATTTTGTAGAACTTACCCTTAAGTTTCGGTAGCACCTTCTTGTCACACAAAACACCGGAAGCGAGTCTCCATTTCATCCATCCCGCCCTAATACGATGTGTGACATCTTCATCAATCTCCCCATCCCTCTGATGAGTGGTGATTTTACCACTCATTCAAGTCTCTTTTCTTTAGCTTTTATTTATTTTAACTATAAAATGAGATCGTTTATGGTGTGTATTGTTAGATTTTCAGCTAAATGATGTCATGAAGTGATTTGAATTCAATTGGAGTTGAATTGAGCGAAAAAAGGGTGAAACCATGCAAAAACTCCCCTGTGATTCTGTATCTGCGGAATGATGGTCGCAGAAATGACCCCGCTTCTGCGAGAAAAGAGCCACTTCTGCAGAATTGTCTGAGCTTGCAAGAAATCGCATTTGCGGTTAGATTACCGCTTCTGCGGTGGCGCATCTGCGCCTGGTGAACCACATCTGCGGTTACACAGATTTATTTGCCATTTCGCTTCTGCGTTGGAATCTCCGCATCTGCGGAGCCGCACCTGCGAGGATTCTTCCGCGGGTGCAGTCAGCGGGCATCAAACCTAAGCAATTTAGGCATTTCAGATGTTCTTATTTCCAAACCTACAAATACTCGTCCTAGCAGATCTTTGGAAAATCTTTTGGCATATTTTTCAGTTCTTAGACTTAGAGAGAACAAGTTTGGAAGGAAGGGTTTGCACATACACTTTGGTCTTGAAAATTTGAAGCTTGTGGTTAAGGATTTCTTACCCATTTATGTTTATTTTTTCAGTTCCTTGCTTTGTATTGTATATCTAAGTGTGTAGTATTTTATCCAACACTTGAATCTTGTTTATGAAAATATTCTTGTTTAAAGTATGGATTAAATACCTTGTTATGCTTATGTATTGAATGATTTTTATCCTTTCATGAAGTGAGTTATTATTACTCTAATTATTCTTGTTCTTTAATGTTTCCAAAGGGATTAGCTAACCCTAGGACTCGCCCATTAACTCCGAATTACTTTTGAAAAAGTTAATTTGGGGTTGGGAAAGATTAATTTACAAGAACTTGAGACGTTAACCCTCATTTTATAGATTTTACCTAAGGATAGGATTGAACTACTTGTAGTCATTCCTGGTGTGCTTAATCTCTTAATTGCTTTAGGGATACTTCAATTAGGAAGTCTTGTTAGTCTTCGAAAGAAGCTAATTAAGAATTATTATCCGTAGCTAATTAACATAAACTCGCTCATATTTGTTAAATCGTGAAATACATTGGATCGTTACTTGAGTGTAATTCCCGATGCAACCATACTTGTAGCCATTGATAATTTCACTTGCTTTCTAGGTTAGTTTACATTTTCGCATTTAGGTATAAAATATTTTCTAAACCAAAATCTACGTGTTTGGCATTGCGCAATAAGTGATAATTCTCTTACATTTCTAATTGCCTGCATATTGTTCTCTGTGGGATTCAACTCCGACTCGTAGTTGGATATATTATATTGCAAGCGACCGTGTCCATTTACTTTTTAGTAGTGGATTTGGACGTCATTACCCCCTAAATAATAGATCCAAGGTACTTAAAACTCCCTCTCCTAGGGATGACCTGCAAGTCCAGTCTCACCTCTCCTTCCCGTCCTAAAGTCTCGTCGCTGAACTTACGCTCCAAGTATTCTGTCTTGGTCCTGCTCAACTTGAAACCCTTCGATTCCAGGGTCTGCCTCCATACCTCTAATTGTACGTTCACACCGTCTCACGTCTCGTCAATCAATACAATATCATCTGCAAATAGCATGCACCACGGCACCTCCCCATAGATGTGGCGCGTCAGTACGTCCATCACCAGAGCAAACAAAAATGGGCTTAGTACTGACCCCTGATGCAACCTCATCATAACCAGAAAATTGTCCGAATCCCCCCCACCCACCGTCCTCACTCGAGTCTTTACTCCATCATACATGTCCTTAATCAATCAAATGTAGGCAACAAGAACACCTTTAGCCTCCAAACATCTCCACAAAACCTCCCTCGAAACTTTATCGTACGCATTTTCTAAGTCTATGAATACCATACGCAAGTCCTTCTTTCTCTCCCTATACTGCTCCATCAATCTCCTAACAAGGTGGATGGCTTCTGTAGTCGAACGCTCCGGCATAAACCAAAATTGGTTCTCGGAAATAGTCGCGCTCCTTCTCGCTCTTAGCTCTACCAATCTCTCCCAGACTTTCATAGTATGGCTAAGCAGCTTGATATCCCGATAATTATTGCAATTTTGGATATCACCCTTGTTCTTGTATACAGGAACCATCGTGCTCCACCTCCACTCTTCGGGCATCTTCTTCGTTCTAAAAATGACATCAAATAACCTACTGAGCCACTCCAAGCCCGCTTTGCCCACATTCTTCCAAAACTCCACCGGGATTTCATCCGGCCTTGTCGTTTTGCCCCTGCTCATCTTACATATAGCACCCTCAACTTCATCAACTCTAATCCGCCTATGATACCCAAAGTCACAATGACTCCCGGAGAATTCCAACTCACCTAGTACAATGCTCTTGTGTCCCCCTCTTCGTTCAAGAGACTATGGAAGTAGGTCCTTCATCTCCGACGAATAAGCCTCTCATCCAACAAAACTCTACCTCCTTCGTCCTTGATGCACTTCACTTGGTCCAAGTCACGCGCCTTCCTTTCTCGCGACTTGGCCAACCTGAACAACCTCTTATCCCCACCGCGGCCCTCGAGTTCCTTATACAGTCAACTAAAAGTTGCAGTCTTTGCCGTCATAACTGCTAGCTTAGCCTCTTTCTTACCCAACTTATAATGCTCCCTATTCGCCATTTTCTCCTCCTCGTCTACACTTTGCCCACCTCAAATTGCTCAACAATAAAACCCAAAACAGATAACCCACTTGGTCAAAATATAAGAAGAAACAACAACATATTGTCTCCACCTCAAATGTATCACAAAAACAAAAAGGAAATGAAAAACAGATAAAACCAACCCCGATCAATCAAAATAAAAAGAAGAAAATGGAATAAAAATGATGGGTAAAAGGATAAGAATTTGCTAATGAAGCGAAACAACGAGAAAAGGCATAAATTTAAGAGGAAACGGTGAAATCTATCTTTCCATAAATACCCAAAAAGATATTGATTTAGCATCTTTTGTATTTTCCTTGTTATTATTGTTTGAAACAAATAAATTCATCTGGTTACAATGAAAATCGAAAAGAACCAGAACTAAGGCCTCATTTGTTTGCACTTAAAGGAGGTCTGAATCTTAATCATTCAGATCTCACACATTAAATGTGTGTGTTTTTAAAGTCTGGATCTTAATTATTCAGATCTTAATCATTAAGTGTTTGTTTTTTTTACTTCACAACCAACAACTACTCCCTCCGTTCCAGTTTATGTGAACCTATTTCCTTTTTGGTCCGTTCCAAAAAGAATGAACCCTTTCTAAATTTGGTAACAATTTTGCTTAAACTTACAACTCTACCCTTAATGAGAAGCTTTTATAACCACACAAATACTCTGGGCCCCATATGGACTTGTGTAGGACCACAAATTCCAAAAGTCTTCATTTTTTTCTTAAACTCCGTGCCCAGTCAAACTGGTTCACATAAATTGGAACGGAAGGAGTATCATATTTTAAAAAACTATTTATTAGTATTTCATTTGAATTTTATGTTTATTATTTTTCAAATAAAGATAAATTTTATACATTCAGATGTTAAAAATCAAACAGTCTTAATTATTTCTATTTAGATCTTAATACACATCTTAATATATTCAGATATGTATTCAGATTCAGATGTCTTAATCTTAATACACATCTTGATATCCAGATGTGTATTAAGATTCAGATGTCTTAATCTTAAAAAAAACAAGACTGTATGTGAACAATTATGTAAGGAAATATGAAAGAAGACGAAGAATATCAAGTAGATAAATTAAAGAATGGTGTTTGCGCAACTTTCAATTTTCAAGCTATGGTTCTTTATCGGTAACTACGGTGTTTGGTCGGAGAATATGAAGTTTACCGGCTATAACTTGTATTTTTTGCCTTATTTTTTACTCGTCACGCGCGTTAAGTCGAGTTAATACATTCTTTATGCCACATCAGCAAATAAGGATGTAATAATTCGCCTCCAAATAAGTTCAGGGGGGGTCAAAGGACCCCTGCAAACTTTAAGTGTCCAGCTTAAAAAAGGAAATAAGTTGGAGGGGGTACTTACGTATTCTCCCTTCAACTTATGAGGTCATTTGATTGACATGTAAATTCATATCTATACGACTATACCTAAGGTTGCCTATCGCAATTCATATCTAAACCAATTCTTACCTATCACCATATTATCCCCTCGAAAATTTCTTCATATCATCCGGTCCTCTCTTAAACTTCTCGCTAAACCCAACTAACACCATCATATGCACAACTGTTCACCGGTGATTCCCTTTGTTCCTTCTTTACTCTTCCTTTCCTTTCTGCTTATCGGCCATTTCTTTCCCTTCGAAGACATAACAATTCAAGGCCTCTAAATAGGTTAAGAGAAATAGATCAGTCCCCAATGTGGACGAAACTGAGTCTTCAAGCTCTTGGAGAATGCAATTAAGCTGCTGGTTCATTTTCTTTCCTTTTTCTTTTTCTCATTTTGTTGTTTTCCTTTTGGCTATGTTTTCGCAAGTCAATTACATGCTACCAAATATAACTCTTTAAGAGTGGAATCAAAACACAGTACAACTGGAATATATGTATTTCTATAACTTTGAATATTGATTTTAGCCGGTTCAAAACCCCCAAAGAGGAGAGAGACCGAGAGAGAAGATCTTGTAAGCTTGTAATAAGTGCATGTCGTTTCGCTTTCTTCTAAGCCTTTATTTGTTGCTTGGCACTGTGCCATTAGCACCTCACTACCAGAAAGAAGTTACATTGACGACAACAATTATTAGAGCTTGACAATAAAAGCAGCCAGAGAATACCAAAAAACTCAAAACACGTCATATGGCAGAATTTCATGATTAATCCAATGCATGCGAACCAGATAGTTTGTAGAAGAAAAATGAGTGAGATAAAAGAAAGTATACCTTGTGGATGGAGAAGTCATTATAACTCCTCAGCTCCTCAATCACTCTTTCAACTGTACATTCAAAACCAAAGACACCTTTGGGATGCATAACTCTAGCAATTCGAACAATATCATCATCTTTATAAATACGCCTGACAAGCAGAGGATGGTTTGCAATCTGAAGAAACCATAGCATTATTTGTCAAAATCTGGAGTTCGGACAATAAATATTCAGGTAGATCAAGAAGCTTCAGAACCTTGCGGAATTCAAGAAAATAATTGGAAATTTGTCGTCTAGAAAAGACACCAGCAGCACTATTGGAACTAATTTCATGTTGCTTTGAAACACGAGCTAGAGATGCAGCACGATAGCTTTCAATCGCTTCTTTATATGCATCTTCTTGATCTTTCTCCATGCCAACATAACGAACCTGCAGTAGAAATTCTTCTGTCATATACTAAGTCTAACATGTAAAAGCTGTGAGCGATTCTAGGCAAGCCCATGAATAGCAGAGTCTAAACATCAATAGACCAAAGATGGAAATAGCTATAGTGAAGAAAATGAAAAACAAGAAATACAAACAGAACAAAATACATACCATCTGTATTTTTGGTACCAGTTGTGTCATCACGTCCGATTTTAATCTTCTCAAAATGAAAGGTCCAAGAATGGACTTTATTCGAGCAATTAACTCCTTATCTTCTGCATTCAATAGTTTTTTCAGGTCAACGTCTCCTGTTTCAAATAGATCAGGCATCATAAACTCCAAAATTGACCAAAGTTCCTGCAATAGAAAACCACTAACTGAACAAAGCAAAATCAAGCGTACAAATGAGCACTAATCATGAAAACAGTGGCCAAAGAAGCAGAGATCACACACACAAAATTACAAAAAAATAATCAAGAAAACATATACGCAAAGTTACTTCAACTCACTAAGAAATGTACAGCAAATAGCATCTGCTCAGGAAATCAAGTGTAAGAGAGCTAAGAATGTCTCGCATACTTAAATATTGACAAAGTTTTTCACCACAGCCAAACATGGCGAAAAGAGAGGAAAAAATTGAACCAAAAAAAAGTAGTTGAGAGCATCTCCCCTGGAGCAAGGCAAGTTATAGAATTTGTTGAATTATTACATCTGATATAGCTCATAAGTGCTCAATCCAGGGTAAAGAACCTCAAAACTAACCTTGCAATGATTGACTATACATTGCAAGAAGTGCTGATACCAGAGTTGCTGACACCAACAGACAATGAGCAATCTGCTTTAAGAATAGACGTTTCTCTACACTATTATCCAGGGTTATTGAGGTCAAAAGACATCAAAATTTATTCAGGAATACGAGAGACAGATTTTTATTACTCCTTGTGGAAATAATAAATATCTTTGCATTTCATTACCAATTTCTTCTGCTAGTATAAGTTATGCAACCAAGATTGGGATTGGACAATTTTAATTGTCTGCTTTGAAGTGCCATTTTTAGCTTTTTCACCTTGAAATTTACTTAGTAAATAACCTGTAAGAAATAAAAATATTTTTTATTTTTTTAGCAAAGTAAAGTCATAAAAATTAACATTCAAGAATGTCCCTAATAGACATTTGTCCTGACATATAACATACATAGAAGATGTATAAACGCACTATACGCGAAAAAACTTTAGCAGCTTAAGACAAAACAGTTGGTGGCTATCATACATGCAAATCATTCTGTAGTGGCGTGCCAGTGAGCATTAGTCGCTGGTTGGCATTACGTGCCACAGACATTAAATTTTTCCACCTATAGCTACTTTTATCCTTCAAAGCATGAGCCTCATCCATTAGCACACAGCTCCAACGCCAACGCTTCAGAATTTTGCGGTCGTCTTTCTGCTGAGCACTGCAAAAATGAGGCACCGGTATAAGACTCAATGACAAAGATTAGTACCAACTAGCTAGGGCTTGTTTAAAACATGAAAGTTTAAAGATTCTTTTCTTTTTTGAATAAACATGAAAGTTTAAAGACTTCTTTTCTATACGAAGATAAAAGTTGAGTTGATTAATAAGTATCTAAAACCAAATTGAAGATTAAATTTCATCCACCATACTAGGAGAAACATATCTCTATCATATCCCCCGGTATAGTATATAGATCTCGGAAGTATTCAGTAAGACTTATTTTCCTAATAAAGCTCATGTGCAAGAGAATTGTTTAGGTACTCTGGCAGTTCTAGCAGATAGCTTGAAATCTTTTTCTATTCTCTACATGTACACCCCTATGTCTTCAAAAAATACATCTTCTGCATTTTAGCATTCTTCTGCTTTCCTATATATTAAGAGATCTTTCTAAAGTTGGGACCATTTAGAAAAGAAAATTCCATCTTGACATCTTCTGCGGTAAAGATCATACATCAAACATAAACTAGAATAGAAAAAATCAAAAAATTGAATAAGAAATTTTTGTATAGATTAACAGCTCAATCACGACTTAAGTACAAGTATAAACAGAAACTGAAAAGTGAGCTCCTATGCACTAAGAAATAGGATGAAATTGTCATCTTTAGTGTTGTGAAAATTCGACATGAAATTTTTTTCAAATGTTTACTAGATAGAAGAGAGGGGACTTTCATATAGGCAAATAGGATTCCCCTTTGCAACAATATTATTCTTCCATAAAAGCGTTGGATAAGAATTTCTCCAAGAAGTAGCAATGACTTGCTTTTTCCCATTGCCTCACCTAAGGACGGTGAAATTAAAATCTGAGAGTTTTACGATGGAAGGAGCAGCAGTAGAGCATATTCAGGAATAGAACAATGAAATTTAATTTTCAACAACAATGAAATTGATGATCTTAACAATGGATTTTCTTGTAGCCTCCACTAAGAAAAGTAGACCATTATTTGAGCTAGCCTTTGCAAGTTCAGCACTTGCAAACATAAATCTAATTTTCAGTCTCTTCATCAAAAAATCTGTAGTAAGAAAAATATCTGGGGCCACTTGAATGAACTTGTTCTTGCAGTTCTTTCAAAGGCATATACCGGAGGCTTCATTCTGAAGCAGAACTATGAAATCTAAAACGTCATAGCTATAAATGATTAGAAAATACATAACCACAAGCAGTTAGATAGTATAATGATACTCCCACTTCGATGCAAACCTAAGGTCATTAAAATAATAGGCAAACCTGTGTCGTTCAAACAGTGAGTAGCACACTAGGATAACGTTAAATGGAGGTGGCAGTCCAGTCCTAGCCAGAGAACTCAAGTTTTTTGAGTAAGTTGATCGTGCAGCACCATGATATTGGATCACAGTAAATTCTGGACACCACCTTTTTAGCTCTCTTTCCCAGTTCTCCAAAACAGAGGCAGGACAGACGATTAAATGTGGACCAGGATCATCTTCCAAATGTTTCAGCACTGTTAAGTATGTGATTGCCTAATAAGATGAATAAATGCAGTGTTACCTATCACTTAAAGCCGAGATAAAAGAAAATATCTGCATCAATCAGAGAAAATAAAAGGTTAAAACTGTGGCATACCTGAATTGTCTTACCAAGACCCATTTCATCAGCCAGTATAGCTGCATAAAAGCAGCCCCAAAAATTTTATGTTTGAGGCATAGGACCCAAAATTGGGATGCATGTATGTACACTTGTCAAGTATAATATGGTAGCAATGCATATCTTAGTCAGAAACATTAGGCTTTCTTTCTATCTGTACAGAAAAAAGAAATGCTTGTAGTGGTTAATTGCTATACGCTACAGTCAAGTCCATGCAGGATAAAGGATATTTAGGTGATCGGAGTTTCATTTGTGAACCAAACTGGGAAAAGAGTAGTGTTCCTGCAAATGCTTTGGAAACTACAAAAGTTTAATGCATCTAAAACATATCAGATTCACTATATAAAAGATATATGGAGCAGCAACAGTCTCGTCATTTTATATGAATAACTTAAAAACTGAATGGAATCAGGTGCTTTAAGCTTTTTCTGACTATTTAAATATTGAGAAACACTTGCAGATCGTCTGGTTCACTGACCAATTATACAGATATTACAATTTAGGGATCATTTATGTGGCAAATAATGTTGTGAGGATTGTTATGATGTGAATAATAATGTAGGGACTGTTATAAGTTGAGCAATAATACAAAGATTGTCGTGCAGAGATTGCCTACTTTTGGGTTTTTTTAATAACAGACAAATTGCCAAGGGCCAAATTACCGCACGTTTCAAAACTCGATGGATAATGAGCCCACCCCACTATCCTTCTCCACTTAAATACCAAGCTTTTGTTCGCGAACTCACGTTGTGCGCCTAACCCGCACATCACGTGTTGCTCGTTTACCACTAGACCAAAACAATGGAGGCTGCAGATATTGCCTACTTCAAGAGATTTATTTGTCTTTAACTACTCTTATGCATGTACTTCTAATACACATACTCTGTATTCTATTCCGCATAAAATAACACGTATTCGAGTAAAACCTATGCATGAGTTACCACCAAAGAGTTTAATAGCACCAACCGAATGTTGCATTAGTTATGTGGAGTTTAATACCATCAACCAAACACTGCATTAGTTATTATGCAACTCACCAAATACTGCATTACTTACACGGAATTCTATTCTGAGATTGATTTGTTTATGCAGCCAATCAAACAACCCCTTATATGTATTTTGATCATAAGAATGTTGGTTCAATTATTTGGAGGTTGAAAGCAGAATGTGCCATTTTCCATTATTTCAGGGAATCGAGATAGAACTTTATTCTTAATCTAGCATCAAAAGACACAATGATCATATGCCAAGTTAGAAAAACTCTTAATAATTTAACCACATCAGCTCCTAAAAACTTAACTTCACAAGGAAATCATCACAACTCAGACAACAGGTCCATGCTACAAAATAACAAGATATAAATTTTTAAAAACAAAGTACAATAAAGAAGTACCTCCCCCGATTTTCTTTCTATACAGCAAAAGGAGGAAATTGACTCCAACAAGTTGGTAAGGCTTCAGTATTCGCTTAAATTCCAAATCTTCTTCTCCGCATGCCATGTCTATATCATCCTTGAGTGAAAAACGTTTCAATCACAGACAAAAATACAGCATTTTACAACAGCTAAAGCCCAAACTTAATGTACTAGTTCAAATATAATACTACCTGAGTCACGATTCTCAGTGATGAAGCCTCCTCCACTTGAGCGTAGGAATCAAACTTTGCAGCTGCAGTACCAAAAAGCTCTCTCTTAAGCTCCGTAGATATTTTCCCACATTTTTGCAGTGCTTTCCCTACAACATCATCCTCCTCTTCACTCTCCTCGAAAGCATCAATCTCCTCGAAAACCTCAATATCCTGCTCGTCTTCATTCGAGTTCAATTCTACATCTTCATCTTCATCATCCACCACGAATCTCCGGCGGCCACGGCTGGTCGTCGTCTGGTTCACTGTGGACACAATCTCAGCATCATCGTCCTCCAAATTCTCCGTCGCATTTCCGACTCCAGTTTCCTCCGACGAGCTATCCACCAGTTCGACGAAATTGGAGGGTTTTGAGGTGTCGTGATTGTTGCTCTTGGAGTACGCGAAGGACTCGATAGGAGGAGGTAGAGAAGAAGGCTTGTTGAGTTTGAGGACGCGAGAAGGATTGAAGGAATTGTCTTCCGGCCATTCGTCGTCGGAGATCTCGTAATAGTCACGCTTCATCGGGAAAGGAAACCCTAGAAGAAGCGGAAACGCGAGGAGTTGGAGACTTGGAGGAGGGAATTTTGAAATTTCACTCAGCAAATTGAATTGCAGAGAGTATTTAGGGGAATGAAATCTACAGTTGCGCGAGAGAGCTCTAAAATATTTTTTTTTTTTTTGGAGCTCTAAAAATTTTTTTTTTTTTTTTTGGAGCTCTAAAAATTTTTTTTTTTTTTTTTGGAGCTCTAAAAATTTTTTTTTTTTTTTTTGGAGCTCTAAAAATTTTTTTTTTTTTTTTTGGAGCTCTAAAAATTTTTTTTTTTTTTTTTGGAGCTCTAAAAATTTTTTTTTTTTTTTTTGGAGCTCTAAAAATTTTTTTTTTTTTTTTTGGAGCTCTAAAAATTTTTTTTTTTTTTTTTTGGAGCTCTAAGAGAATTTACTACTCTTTAACTAATATCCGTTCCGTGTGTGTCTTTAAAACCACTTGAGAACTAGTGTTAATAGCCCGTGCAAAAATCAACGTATTTTGACACGCATTTTTTTTTTAAATTGTTTTTGTACTTTTGGTAAAATGCAATTTGTTTTTGGTTAATTAGTTTGAAAAGCATTTTTGAGCAGCAATTAATGTTTGGCCAAGCTGTTAAAAACTACTTTTAAGTGCATTTTTCTCAAAAGTGCTTTTGGAGATAAACTAATTTTTTCTACTTCTCTAAAACTGTTTCTGTTTTTCCTCAAAAACACTTTTTTTCCTTTCAGAAGTTTGGCCAAACATCTCAATTTTTAGCCAAAAATGCTTTTGGCCAAAAATAAACTTGGCCAGCCAGGCTATTAAAATCCCATGGATGCATGCATAATCTGACAGATAATTTTAAAGTAAGGATAAAATCACATTATATTTATTTTCCTTTTCATACATTAATTTTTGTTCTATAATATTTAATTTCTTTATTTAAGATTTATCTATAATACTTATTGAGACGAGAGGCTCCCGGCAACAGCCTATGGTATTTTACTGGGTATATTGTTGTTGTTATTTATCTACATAATACAATTATCATTGTATTATTTTTTTTTAATGGATGGTGCTGAATTAGTTCAAATGTTAATCAGAGAAGTTCTTTTATCATATGTCATTATAGGCATATATATTTTATCGAAATTAAATCCAATGAACTATATGTTAAATATATTAGTTCAGATAAATATTATGAGCTAATATAATTGTATTAATTATATGAGTCCAATATATATATATATATATATATATATATATATATATATATATATATATATATATATATATATATATATATATAAAATTAAAAGTGGGAGCTGTGAAACTAAAAAGTCAAATTACTTAAATATCCTTTTAATTAACCTATTTTATTTAAGAAAAAACTATATATCGTATCAATTTTTCAATCAATAAAAAAACTAAAATAACTAAACCTAAATACCCCTTCATTAATAGTCACGACCATTTAGATGCAAAACGCCTTGGTATATATACCTATTAGCATGTATCAATAAGAGTTTATCATGAATCTGTTATCATGGGTACCATTTTTTTATGTTTTTGCGTCAGGTGTGGACAATGAAATTAGTTAATAGTTAGTCAATAGCTCGAATTAAGTTGTTATTAACAAAATAAGAAGAAACTGCATTCTATTCATCTTCATAAGTAAACTTTTTTTTCCTTCCTTTAATGTTGTCAAGGACAAATTATCTAACTTCCTGTTTTATTTTCATTATATTGCTTAACGCTTACACCATTTCAACCCAACCTTCAATCTTCTCCTGAAGGGTCACAACTATTCAAATCAAAATTTTACCACTTCAAAAAAAATCTCTCTTCTGACATTCCAGAGGAGTTTTATTCGATTTTTTCAAAATATCACAAAGTTAACTTGAGATTTTCTATTCGACCAAGCTATGATTGGCGTTGATACAAGTGATATAAGTTTTATGCAATTTCTTATACTTTTCTTGTTTCGTACATGAGATCGATGAAGGTTAATAAGTTGATGATTATATATATATATATATATATATATATATATAAATAATACTATATTCTGATTTGAAAATATTAATAGTTCACATAAAGTTGCTTCGAAAACCAATTGACATATTGTAGGAGGAACAATATAAGATTTTATACAACTCTCATCGATGGTATAAGATTTGATACAACGAACCATTTGAAATGATTTATACTAACAACACCATTGCAAAGAATTTGACAATGATATTTCTATCCGAAATCATCAATGATATTTCTATCCGAAAATATTCTAAAGTTTTTGTGTTTTTGGAAGAGACAGAAATTTTAGTAACGATACTATATGTCTTTGCTAACTCTTTACGAATTTATGAATTATTCTTCGTACATAATTACTTGATATTTATCATTAATTTTAATCTCATGCTTTTTAGATGTAGTTTGCATGTTAGAAACAGTAAACGACTTATTGGAGAAAAACCAAACAGGAGAAAAGAGATAATAGTTGCATGTGAAATATAAGTTAAAATTTCACAAATGTACAAGAAACAGTTGTTCATTTGATGTACTATATAGATAAGCTTTTGTAATCTATGCAATTTATAATTTAAAATACATTGGTATGATCATACAAATGTATGTACTTTTATGGGGAGGTTTTGGTGAACAGTGAATATATAAAGGATATTCCATCATTTTGACCTCCACAAACAATTAAGTTATCATACGGGGATACACATTGATCATGCGTAAAGCCTTTGTAATTTATTATTTCATCCACAATTTCAGTAAGTAATGCAAGTACCGAGAGATTAGTATATATATATATATATATATATATATATATATATATATATGAATAAGTCCAAATTCATTAGGCTAGCCCATGTAATTGGGTTAAAAGTAAAGAGCTCATTTTATTAAGCCCAAGAAATCATCTTCCTAAGGCCTAATTTGGTGTCATGTGTCAAATCATGTGATACGTCAAATCAAACGGAAGAATCAATAGGATCATGCCACGTGTCAAACCAACAAGGCATGCCAAGTCAAATTAAATGGCCAATGAAATGTGTCACATGTACAAGTGACATGTTCTAATGCGGCCTTGTCACTCTTCAATCTGATTGGTCGGAAAGATTTTGTTCTCATCACAACTCTTCTCTTCCATAACTATAAATACTAGGGGTGGGCATAAAATCCAAAAATTCGAATTCTGAACTGTACCGAATTAATTCGGTATTTCGGCTTCGGTCTAATTTGGTATTTCGGTCTAATTCGGTATTAAAATTTCGGTATTTCGGTACGGTCCTCGGTATTAAAAATTTGAAATTTCGGTATACCGATTTTTTAAATACATTTCTTATATATTGCCTTGCCCTGATTTGCAGCGGTACCCTATTTTTATGCCATCTTTTAACATATACCCTGTTTTTAAAAATTATTGATTTCGTAACCAATTAATAGAAAATCCATCTTAATATGACCATTATACCTCTTCCAAAACATATAAATGCGTCTCTCCTCCATATTCACATATTCAAATTACAGGATCTCTTCCGTATCTCCTCCATTAGTCAGTTCCTTCTGAGAACGCATCTCGTAAGTATTCAAATTCCATATTCAAATTCAAATACATTGTAAAATAGATTTTGAATTATATGTTTTCTGATTAATTGGTTGGAGTTGTTTCACGAATTTCACTGAAGGAATTTAAATTCCATATTCAAATTCAAATTCATCTCCAGAATTCAAAATGTTATTTGATTAATTCACTGGATTGTAATTTAATGTGTGATATGTTAGTAGAACTTAGCCCTAGGAGCTGACTTCAGAAGAAGGCTGAAGTTTTCCTCCTACACTGGCTAAATTAGAAAATCATAATGCACTAAAAACACATCGGCCAATCAGCTGAAGTTTTTTTGTTATTACTCATAAACTTCAGGAGGAGACTGAAGTTTTACACATACACTGGCAAAATTAAAAAAATCATAATGCACTAAAAAAATTTCGGCCAACCAGCTGAAGTTTTTTTATTATTACATAAAAACTTCAACAGAAGGCTGAAGTTTTACACATATACTGGCTAAATTAAAAAAATCACAATGCACTAAAAAAAATTCGGCCAACCAGCTGAAGTTTTTTTTTTAGTATTACTCAAAAGCTTCAGCAGGAGGCTGAAGTTTGACACATACACTGGCTAAATTAAAAAAATCATATTGCACTAAAAAAACTTCGGCCTAGCAGCTCATGTTTTTTATTTATTACTTAAAAACTTCAGAAGGAGCCTGAAGTTTTCCGCCTACACTGCCTAAATTAAAAAATCATAATGCACTAAAAGAACTTCGGCCAACCAGCTGAAGTTTTTTTGTTATTACTCAAAAACTTCAGCAGGAGGCTAAGTTTTATACATACACTGGCTAATTTAAAAAATCATAATGCACTAAGAAAACTTCGGCCTAGAAGCTGATGTTTTTTATTTATTACATAAAAACTTCAGAAAGAACCTGAAGTTTTCCTTCTATACTGGCTAAATTTTTAAAAAATCATAATGCAATAAAAAAACTTCGGCCAACCAGCTGAAGTTTTTTTATTATAACTTCAGCAGGAGGCTGAAGTTTTACACATACGTTGGCTAAATTAAAAAAATCATATTGCACTAAAAAAACTTCGGCCTAACAGCTGATGTTTTTTATTTATTACTTGAAAACTTCAGAAGGAGCTTGAAGTTTTCCTCCTGCACTGGTTAATTTAAAAAAATCATAATGCACTAAAAAAAACTTCGGTCAACCAACTGAAGTTATATACTTCATCCTGCTGAAGTTTTTTAGTTCATTTCTAAAATCTTCGGCACTTACCTGCTGAAGTATTTTTCCCCTGCATTTATGAATCACCATGATAAAAAGACTTCAGCTAATATGCTGAAGTGATTAAGGTTATCTCTAAAAACTTTAGCAGTTATAAGATGAAGTTTTCTTTGCATAATTGATTAATTATGTGATACATTTTTTTTCAAAAAAACTTCAGCAGAAGATGCCTAAGTGATTTAGTTTTTTTGTAAAAACTTCAGAACATACAACATAAAAATTCTTATGTTCGCTTTCCTAATAGTTGTCACTAAACATGAATCTGTAGGATGAGTTCGATTTGTGTTGTTATAACATTCAATGGGAGATGGACTCCTGATTTCAAATACTTGGATCATGATACAAAACTTATTTTACTTAGTAAGGACATATCATTCAATACTTTCCTGAAGAAAATTAGTGAAGTTATAAATATTGATTCAACCAGATATCCATTAAAAGTGTGGTTTGATATCAAAC
The DNA here is from genome assembly GCA_026770625.1 of Nicotiana glauca. Classification (NCBI taxonomy): domain Eukaryota; kingdom Viridiplantae; phylum Streptophyta; class Magnoliopsida; order Solanales; family Solanaceae; genus Nicotiana; species Nicotiana glauca. The sequence goes on along the minus strand of MU784184.1, from coordinate 21,111 downwards.
TAAATACAAGCAAAGGAATGCTTGTTACTTCAGATGAAGAACTCACTACCTGTATACATTTGCTTACAACCGATTCAGCCTACAAGAATTGCCATTTTGTCCTTGAAAAAATACAACTTTCAGAATCAGCAACATTCAACCAATCTCTTGCATATGCAATAGATTCGGAGCCTTTTGCTGAGTATCAATATGAAGTACGACAGCCAATAATGAAAGTAGACAAAGGGCAACAACCTTTTAACATTACAGCTCCTTCAGAATACATAGTGCTGCAACAATTAGCCCCTTCGCCAATAAATTCATACCAGTTTCTCGATGACCAAGAAGAAGAAGGACATCTAATAATGCAAACTGACAACCACCACAAAATCCAAGAAAGCTTTTCTTCACCTTCTGCAATGATAAATAACAATGAAGATGAAGTAAACATGGAGCTTATACCGATAACATCACGTAGAAATGAAGAAATTGCTGAAAGTTCTTGTGCTTCTCAGAAATCAAGAAAAAGAGTGAGGAGAAAGGTGAAAGAATCTCCATCATGTAAAATACTGAGGCACGATGCGTTGCCTGAGGAAGTAAGAGTTGGAACAATCTTTGAGAACAAAGAAAACATGACTAAATTTTTCTGCAGCTTGGAGATAAATCAAAAAGTTGAATTCACTGTTGTTAGATCATGTTCCAAGAGATACGAGTTGAAATGCATCGAGGACAAATATGGTTGGAATGTACGTGCTACCAGAATAAAAAATTTCACACTGTTCAAGGTGATAAAATATCATAACATCCATGAATGCTCGGTTGATGCAAGAAAATCAGATCAGAAGCATGCTACGTCAAATTTTATAAGCGAAAAAATTATAGAACAGGTTCGTAAAATGAAATGAAAAAGAAATTTGGAATTGACATTGGTTATCACAAGGCATGGCGTGCTATTCAAAAAGTTGTTGCTTGCATAAGGGGAACACCTGAAGAGAACTACCAGATTCTTCCTTCATAACTACACATGATGGTGGTCAAAAACGCAGGAACGTACACAAGCATAAAAAGAGATGCACGGAATAGGTAAGGAAAACAATACTAACCATCAGCCTGAAGTTTCAAATGTTACTTGTTCTTTGCTCCTGCGGCATCACTAGCTGGTTGGTCCTACTATAGACCTGTTATTGCAGTAGATGCAACATTTTTGAAGTCAAAATATCGTGGTGTTCTATTTGTTGTTGTATCAAAGAATGCAAACAATCAAATATTTCCTCTATGTTTTGGTGTGGCAGGGTCAGAAAACAATGAGGCATACATTTGGTTCTTTGGGGAAATGGGAAAAGCAATTCAAGTCCGTTGTGAACTGGTTTTCTTGTCAGATAGAAACCAATCGATTACAAATGGTATTAGAAGAGTTTTTCCTGAAGCTCACCATGGTATCTGCCTATATCACTTTGAGAAAAATTTAAAGCAAAGACATGCAAAGGCCATGGTAATAAATCTTTTTCAAAGTGCTGCAAGGTCATACAAACGTGAAGATTTTAATCAGTTAATGTCCCAACTCAAAATATTGACAAGAAAACATACAATTACATAATGGAAGAGAGTCCTGAGAGATGGGCTCGATCGTGGTTCCCACAACGACGCTATGATATGCTAACAACAAACATGGTAGAATCAATGAATTCCGTTTTACTAAAAGGGAGAGATATGCCTATTTTAAAAATGTTAGATTTCATCCAAGAAAAGCTGGGAGAGTGGTTTTATGAACGGAGAAAAAAGGCAAATGAAACTTTTCACAGAGTATCAATATGGGTAGAAGAAGAGATGACTAAGAAGATGGACTTGGCTTGCAAAATGTTTGTGAGTATATTTATTAACTTCAACTTTTTAGATATGTTGCAGTGATTTATTGCTTACATTTAAAAAAATTCATACTTTTTCGTTTTGAAGGAAAAATACACTAATATAAATTTTTTTAAATTTTTTATTCCTTGGTAGGTGTTCAACCTTGACTCAATGTTGTTTAGAATAAATAGTGAAGGAATAGAATTCACTGTGGGCTTAAAGAAGAGAACTTGTGACTGCCTGGAATTCCAACTTAATGAATTACCCTGTCCACATGCAATTACTGCTATTAATAAGAGATATTTGCAAAAATCTAATTACTACTCAAATTGGTATTCAGCGGAAACATGGTTGAAAACATATGAAGGACATGTGAATACCGTGGGAGATCAACAATCATGGGAAATACCAAAAAATGTACAATCTGAGATCACAAAACCTCCCGATGTAGAGATTTTACAAGGACGAAGACAAAAAAAGAGGCACATACCTGCGACTGAATCGTCAGTACCATTCAAGACTACCAAATGCAGTCGATGTAAACAAGTGGGGCATAACAGAACAACTTGCTTGTCTTTTCCAGCACCTCATCCATATTCCAAGAAACACACTGAAAAATACTTCAAGCTTCAATAATCCTTGGTCTGAATTTAGACTTTCTTTATTGTATGACATAATTCAAATGTGATTTTTTTCATAGGAATAAAAAAAATAAGCTCCTGGACAATTTTATATACTGCTAAAGTACAAATCACTCATTTTTGTTGCGCAGGCTTACAGGTTTGGTTGCATTTTAAAAATGTATGCAATGATTTCTACGAGAAAAAACTTCAGGTTACAGTATGTTAAATACATATCCTTAAACAAAAACACAAACACACACACACCTACAAAAACTCACACACACAAACACATATGCATACAACACACAAAAGAGAAACGTATATACAAACAAAAGTTGTAGCATCTCTAAGCAACAAAGAAGTATAAATCAAATACCAACAAATAACAAGTATAATGCAATAGAAAGCTAAGAACAAAGAGGGTCACAATTATATTAACATAAAAACAGGTGAAAACAACACACATATTTCAAAACTTCAGCTCTCTCGGATGAAGTTATACAAAATGAACATAAAAAAACTTCAGCTCTATAGGCTGAAGTTAACAAAAAACACACTGACAATCACCACCATTATCATCATCACCGTCATCGTCGTCGTCATCATCCTCCTCCTCCTCATCATCATCATCACAGTACTCCTTAATTTCTCTAAATATCTCATCATCATCACTGTCAGAGATAACTATAGGGCAGCCGGGCAAAAGACCACTCAATCCAAGAAGATCAATCTTTAACTTGTCGAATTCATCACGTAGCTGACTTTGTTCGACGATTACTCTGTCCATAAGAGGAAGAACAATCCTCACCTTGTTTTGCAGTTTGGAATAGTCTGTCAATCTGGGAAACTTAAAACTATCAAACTGCTGCACAACTTCGTCGAACGAGGTTGAATAATCTCCACAACTACGTTCCAGGTTAAGCCTGTTCTGGAATGATTCATTTACATAGAGCTTTGGTCTGATTCTCTCCCAATCAGCCTTTATTTCGTTCCACAAAAGCATAAGATTAGCCATAGACTTGTTATTGTACCATTCACACTTCAAACTCTCCCACTTCTTCATAATTTCATCCGTATTAGGCTTACCACTTCCGTTTGCACTAGACATATTTTCTTTAACAAATACTGAAAGACTAAGGAATATGATAGAAGTCTATGAATCACTATGAAATTTTCAAGTGAAGAGATTGTTAATATAGACAAAGAGTTCACCTAATCAATTTAATATCTATAAATGTAAAAGTAACTTTTTAGCTGTTTTTACGGTTTTACGTTCAGAGAAATTGAATGAGACAAGATAAGTAGGTGGTAAAAATAAGTATGTAGTAAATGCAAAAAGAAATGTAACTTCAGCCCCAGTAAAACCCGCAGTTTTTATATAGTAAAAAAATAACTTCAGCCTGAAAATTCTAAATGAAAGATGAAGTAGTTGATAAAAGATAAAAAGTAGACAGTAAATGCAAAAAAGATAAGTATCAACTTAAAAAACACCAAAATATGCTAAAGTTTTTGTCCTAAATCTTTTTCGAAAAACTTCGGCCCAATGTGCTGAAGTTTTTTAGTATATTTCAACTACTTCAGCAACTTGTCAGCTGATGTTTTATATTGGATTCAATAGTTTTTGTCTTGAGCTTTTTCAAGAAACTCCGGCACAATGTGCTGAAGTTTTTTAGTATATTTTCAAAATCTTCAGCACCTGGTCAGCTGAAGTTGTTTGATGGATTCAATAGTTTTTGTCCTAAAGATTTTTCGAACAACTTCGGCCCAATGTGCTAAATTTTTTTAGTATATGTTAAAAACTTCAGCACTGTATAAGCTGAAGTTTTTCTATTGGATACAATAGTTTTTTCTTAAGCTATTTCAAGAAACTTCGGCCCAATTTGCTGAATTTTTTTAGTATATTTCCAAAAAATCAGTAATTTGTCAGCTGAAGTTTTTCTATTATTGTCACGACCCATTTTGCCTAACTAGGTCATGATGGCGCCTAACACCACAATTAGGCCAGCCAACTACGGAAGTTTTGATTAAGTCTCGATTATTAATTAGCCAACCAAATATACTAGTGTTTTCAAGTAAATAAAAGAAACTAGCAAGATCATACAGTGCTGATATAGTCATACAACCCCAAAATAATTGTTCTCTACAGTGTGTGCCAGAACCCTGTGTCACTAGCTAAGGGCGACCAGTAGAGTATAAACAAAAAAAAATATACAAAACACTGTCCTACTGTCTGAATCAAAATAGACAGAAAATCACAAATACAGAAAAAGGACTCCTTCGGCTGCGTATCGGCATGAGGGAGAAGCAGCTCACCGTAGAAGTCCCAGAAAGTGCTCACTGATATGCACCCGAGTGATGTCCGGATCCACCTGCCTCAAACCCTGTACATTTAAGTACAGAAGCGTAGCATGAGTACGTAAACAACGTGTACTCAGTAAGTATCCCGTCTAATCTCGAAGAAGTAGAGACGAGAGTTCGACTCGATACTTACTAAGGTAAATTAATATATATATATATATAAATACACAAGTGTGAATATAGCATGATTAAACAAAGAATTTACAAGTAATGGCAGGTTATAGCATGTAGTGTAAGTCCAGAATACTTCACATCAAATTTATCATTTATCAAGTGAAACAGTGGCAAAATGAAGCATATATATAAGCTCTTCCACAATTAACATGCGCACATAATACCGAGGCGACGGCCCGAACCAACATAAATAAATGTGCACTTGCCGAGGGTCGACGGCGCGCCTATAGATGCATCTATTCATACCGAGGCGATCGGCCCGATCCACAATTAAGGATAATATATATATCAAGTTCACATCAAATGACACGTAAGTAGGCAAGATATCAAATCAACACAATTCAATTTATAGAAATAAACTCATATTCTCCTTTTTAAGTCTCTAATAAATGCTAGGTGTTCAAGTCAACAATGTACCACAAGAACATATTTAATAGGCATGATATAGGTCCTAAGCTACCCGGACATCTAATATGGTAGTCGCTACACACGGGCTCTCGTCACATAACGCGTGCGTAGTCCCCGCATTTAGCAACAAATACTCAACACGAAACCTAGGGGGACAATTCCCTCTTACAAGGTTAGAAAGGAGACTCACCTCGCTCCGAAGCATGCTTTCAACCACAAGACTAGGCTCCAAGCTCAGTTCGAAGCCGAACAAGCACCAACTAGTTTAAATAAGGCAAGAGCTAATCAATAATTGCTCACAAGGTTGAATTCTAGCTAATTAAATGATTTCCCAACCTTTCCCGCAAGTTTACTAAATTCCGACCCCGGGTCCACATGCCCAAATTCCGAGATTTTCCAAGGAAATTATTCTCTATAACCTAAGGATTACTAATATGTAAATTTTAGTTCATAACGCAACTAATTAGGTGGTTAAATCATAGTTTTTCTAAAACCCTAGGTCTAGCCTTAACCCTTAATTTTATTTGATGTTATTGGTGTTAAATCTACCTAATGTTCATGTATTTAAGCTAAGAGTGTGTGGAAATCACTTACCTTGTGATAATAGGGAGAATTACCCTCTTTGAAATCTCCAAAATCGCCCAAGCGATGAGAAAATGGGAGATAAAACATTTGAGCCCGTATTAAATGAGCTTACTGCTCTTGCGATTTCCGCTTCTGCGGTCATTGGACCGCTTCTGCGGTCCCGCATAGGCGGAAAATAAACCATTTTTGCGGTTTTGGATGAGGGCTGGTCGACCGCTTCTGCGGTCTGGGGGCCGCATAAGCGGAACCGCTTATGCGGTTCAATGGCCGCTTATGCGGTTTTTCCCCTTGGCCGCCTAACCGCTTCTGCGGTAGAAGACCGTTTCTGCGACCTCCGCTTCCGCGATAAAGGGCCGCTTCTGCGGTCCAAGAGCCGCAGAAGCGGTTTTGACAGAAGCAGCAGATGTTGCTCCTTGTCAACTTCTAGCTTCGCTCGAACCTCGACCATCTGACGCTAGGGGCTCCCGAGCCCCGCCCGAACATACCGACAAGTCTGAAATCACGAGGCGGACCTAATCGAATCTTCAGAACACCCAAAACATTATTAATCACATAATGGGACCCCAAAACCTATTAATCAAATCTAATGAACTTCAAGTTCTTAATTTACTACCAACGGGTCAAATCGCCCTTAAACTACTCGGATTGACGTCAAATTTTACGGGTAAGTCTTATATGATATTTCGGACTCGTACCAAGTGTCGGAATTGAAATCCGACCTCGATACCTATAAAAATAATAATTTCTTAGTTTCCTTTAATCCTTTGAAACTGAACTTAACAATTTTTACGAAAAATTCCATTACTCGGGCTAGGGACCTCGAAATTCGATTCCGGGCACACGCCCAGGTCCCATATTTTTCCACGGACCCTCAGAAATTACCGGATCGCGATTCCAGGTCCGTTTTCCCAAAATGTTGACCGATCAAACTTGGC
>MU784184.1:0-13589 GCA_026770625.1 Nicotiana glauca | reverse complement strand
TTTTTGTCCTAAAGCTTTTTCAAGAAACTTTGGCCTAATGTGCTAAAGTTTCTTAGTATATTTCAAAGCTTCAGCAAATTATCAGCCGAAGTTTTTTGTCGGATTCATTAGTTTTTGTCTTAAGCTTTTTCAAACAACTTCTGCAAAAGTGCTAAAGTTCTTTAGTATATTTCGAAAAATTTCAGCACTTAATAAAGCCGAAGTTTTTTGCCGGATTAAATAGTTTTTATCGTAAAGAATTTTCAAATAACTTACGCAGATACTGCTTAAGTTATTTAATGTATTTAGTAATAAGCTGATGTTTGTGTCCTACATTTGACACTTTAGTTATGACTTTTAACCAAAACTTCAGCTTAAAAAGCAAAAGTTATTTACTTCATGCTCAAGTTTCAACAAAAAAATACTTGAAATTCATCAAAAAAGACATAAACATATTTGAATTAATCAAAGTCACATAATTCACCGAAAAATAATGTATATTCACAAAAAATAGCTAGAAATCACAAAAAATAGCTAGAAAATGCAAATATCTTCGGCCTAATGAGCTGAAGTTTTTTAGTATATTTCAAGAATCTTCGATCCAATGAGCTGAATTTGTTTAGTACATTTCCAAAAACTTCAGCACATAGTCAGCTGAAGTTTTTAGTATATTTCAAGAAACTTAGGCCAAATATGCTGAAGATTTTTAGTATATTTCCAAAAACTTCAGCACCTGATAAGCAGAAGTTTTTGTGTTGGATTTAATAGTTTTTGTCTCAAACCTTTTTCAAGAAACTTCGGACTAATGTCCTGAAGTTTTTCACCATATTTTAACAAACTTCAGCACCTGATAAGCTGAAGTTTTTGTGTTGGATTCAATAGTTTTCTTACGAATTTTAAACAAAACTTCAGCTGGATCCAAATATCCTGGATAGTGTTCATGCTTTAGTATTTTCAAACAAAAAATGTACTTAAATTCATGATAAAAGACACAAACATATTAGTATGACACAAAAGTGAACTAAAAAAATAATTAGTATATATTCACAAAATCCAAATTATGTACAACCAACCAATCCTCTAATCAAAAAATTCACACAGAGACTGTTCAAAATCTCTGTAATCATGTCCTTCTCGTTCTTCTGGAGTTTCGTAGCCGCTATTTTTTTTCCAATTTCCATGAGCCCAAAGATTGGCAGTCAATTCTCTCCTGAATTCCAATGTTTGACTTTGATTAAAGTTGAAGATATCATCTCTCATCAAACGCATATCCATAAACTTAAGAGCAAATATACCACAATCAACACTGCAAAAAATACATGAAAAAGAAATTAAAGAATAGTTATGACAAGGGTAAAAAATAATAAACATAAGATGCATCGTAAAATATATGTGAAACACATACCTGTTAGTCTGTTCCGGTGTGTGCATGCACTTAATTTTAAATTCTTCCACAGGATTGCCCCCATAATATTTGTTAAGTTCCCCAAAATTCAAGCATTTGAGACAATGTGGAATCAACCCGGCATAAATTTTGACATGTTCAATCGCACGCTTGTAAGTTTCACTGCCCATGGAATCATACACATATATAATTTTATCTTCAAAGTCGAGATATCCAAAAAAGTAGTGTGTAGATATCTGGCCCTCCTTTGGCTTAAGTCGAAATAGAAAGAATACTTTTTTAGCAGATGCCCATGAGATACCACACGAAAGGTCAAGGTCTTTTACGTAGTTAGCGATCTTTTCATTGGTTGTTTCTTCCTCATACCAACAAAAGCTCGTAAGTGTCTTAATAACCGCTTCTTCTTCTTCTTTTTAAATTGTTCTTTGGATATCATCTTTTTCTTTGATTTACTCTTAAGAATCTGCATTCTCTTTTGCTTCATTTTCTCAATTATCTTCAACTTTTCTTCCGAAGGATGAACACTATCCAGGATAGTCATATATTGATCGAACAGTAAGTCTATTACTGTATATTTTGCTTTTGAATAACATGGAAGGTGATAGCAATATTTTTTGTGCAAGTAATATACGCCCACGTCAAAATGCTGAAAATTGACAATGACAAATGATAACATGTGAAATTACCACTATAAAGTTTAGAAAAAACACACTACACAACTACAAAAACAGCGTGAAAAAAACTTAAGCATATTTAATTTTAGCAAATAAGCTAAAAAACTTCAGCAGATTACTATGAATAAAGGTATACTACAAAAAATAAACTGAACTTTTGGGAAATACAGTAAAAATCAATTCAAAAAATAAACTTAATAACTTACTTCATCCGCAAGATCAGAGCCAGGATCCACAAGCTCGGTAAAGAATAATTTTTGAATATCAATTCCAGCTAATCTGAATAGATTGGAATCATGTTCACTGCATCCATCTCCAACCATTTTTCAAATCTTTATATCAGTTCGCTGTCTTGAGAAACATAATGAAGGGACACCTTCTTCTATTATTTCCTACTATCCAATCTTGCCCCCTTTGCTTTTTCCTATAAACTACATATGGAGATCTCAACCAAATACTCTCCATACGTATTCTTTTCCCTTTTCTATCTTCTTTACCTTTTGCTTGCGCTTCCTACTGTTCCGTCGCAACTAAATGTTGCTGCTCAGCAGCAGGAGGGGAACTACAGCCATCGTGGCGGATGCTTGACCAATTCCCTGCTGTTCACGACGTTCTTCTGTCTCTTCACGAACAACAACAGTAGCAGAATTACCTTCTGAATCAGCCCCTTGTGTACTACCAAGTGAAAATGAACATATATTGAAGTTGGGGATATCACTGGTATCACACATAGGAGAACTAGAAATCTTCCTTCTCTTAGGTTTTGGAAGTAGTTCTGATGCATCAGATGAGATCTGCAAAAGCAAGGAAAATATAAACATAAATAAAACTGATAGAGAACATACGTTAGGCAAAAAAAGCCAGTAATCGAATTGCAGAAAATAATTACACGGTCTAAGTGTTGCGACACAGATGGTGTTTTCATTCCAACAGATCCTGCATCTTCATGCAAAAAAAAAATTTAATAAATAATACTCACTAAATTTTATAAAATAATACCAACACATTTCACATCTGTCTGTGACTCAACAGGTGGTAATATATGTATTTCTCCTTTTTCATATTCCTCCAGAATCACAACCAATTCTTTTTGACATGCCTCCAATAATTCTAAAAAATCATTCAAAAACATAAAAAAGAAAATAAAATATATAAAATTTCAAAATGTAAAAAATATACTTCGATCAAATATAATAAATTCATGATCTATAGAATACCTTCACGTTTGTTAACCGCTGTGGTTTCCCCAGACTGCATGTCTTTCTCAATATCAGCATTTCCAGCATCATTCAACTCTGAACCAACGTCGACCACCATTCCAGTATTCTCTGGAAGGGTTTTCTTAACTTTACCTTCATTCAATTCAACATCATCAGAGAGTTTTTGAGTTGTGGCAATTGAAGCACAACTAGTTTCAACTTCCACTGCATATTCATAAAAGAGGGGGAATAGATCACCTAATCTTTCTATATAAAACATAAAAAAAAAATTATACCTGTAGTGAAAATTACAATACAGGATATTATAACAAAAAACAATTAAAACTTAAAATCTAACAAGGCTGAAGTTAGCCAGTCACAAATAAAAACTTCAACACTTACAAAAAAAAAACTTCCGCTCTAGAGCTGAAGTTCGACAGTTAAAAAAAACAACTTCAGCTCTTGAGCTGAAGTTCGACAGTTATTAAAAAAACTTCAGCTCTGTAGTTGAAGGTTCACCAGTTACAAAACCAAAACATTTACCAAAAAACATGTTTTGTACTTTATACCTGTAGTAACAATTTCCTGTGTAGCACCACCTAGAAGTTCATTGCAAATCGCTATTACTCCTGCATAGCGATCGTCTTTCAGATTTGAACTACCAACAGGTGCTTGATCACTTTCCGAAGCACAACTCGGTGCATGTTTTTCAATGCCGACAACTTGATCATCTGCACCTTTCTCTCCACTTTGATGCTGAACAAATTCAACGCCTCCAACAACATCTTCATCACATGTAGCATTATCATATGCGACATTAGGCAATGCATCATGAGCAGTATGTTATTAAGTCTCAACAACTTGATTATGAGCACCTTCATCACTTCCAATATTCTCAGTTGATAAATGTGTTTCATCATTTACATATCTGCTCAATCTATCAGGACTGGAACATTGTTTTTCAACATTTTGATCGCCTTCAAAAGCCAATGGATCTTCTCAAAAGTCATTCATCCTGTCATATTCTCGATCCATTCTATTTGATTTGTTGACAATCGTAAACAACTGCTCAAACTTCTCATCAAAATATTCCTAGAAAAAAAAATTACTAAAAATGATTAATCTAAAATAAAATTAGCACAAATAAAAATACTTCTCTATAAATTAGCTTACCTTCACTTTTAGAAAAACCGCATCCAAAATAGCAGTTCGCTCCTCCTTTTTAAACTTATCAAAAACTTCATTCACGATTGTGCTTCTTTCTTTTTCATTTTGCCTTTGAACCTCCGTTATTAACCTCTACAATAGATAACACAACAAAAATTCAGATATAGAAGAAAACTTCAGCTCAAAAAACATGTTGTACTTTTACAAAAACAAACCCAAAAAACTTCAGATAAAAACTTACGGAGCATATTTTATCAAGTAATTCATCTTCATCAAAGTTAGATGTAGACGGAGTAGAACGACTATTGGTATGAGATGCTTCGCCAATAAAAGGAGTTTGATTTCGACTACGTGGTAATTCACCAATGTTATAAGTTTGATTCACTTCTTTTGATCGACTCTTTGTAGGTGGTGATTTACCAATGACAGGATTTCGATTCAATTCGTTTGGTCGACTCAGAGTAAGTGGTGATTTACCAGTTGAAGGAACTGCATTATCTATATTTAAACGAATCCGACTGTACGGTAATTTCTCAATTAAAGGCATTGAATTCAATTCATCTTATGTAGGAATTATATCCAATACCCTAAAGTCGTGATATCTCTGTTTAATACAAAAAATATATATTATGAGAATAAAAAAACTAATACATCAGCATATTATTACAAAATAAAAAGTAACTTACTTCATGAGTTTTGAACATATAATAAAGTTGAGAAAATTTAGGCTCTCGCACGCATACATAACGTAACATCCTGGGGATCTGAGGCATATCAAGGTACTCATCCTCTGCTACATACCTCTTCCGAACATCTGGGAAGCGTTTATAGAACCAAACACATAACGGATATGGAAATCCAGTAAGTTTATACTCAGTTGCATGATGTTTGTTCTGCTTATCCAATGCATGTTTCACTGAATAAATGAGCTTCTCATAAGCCACATTACCCCAGGGATATTCAACACGAGCCTTCTCGTCCTCAACGATAGATGCATACTCCTCATTCACACATGAATCGTTATTTTTCCCAAACATAATAGACTCTACAATAAGAATTTCCACAAGCGTAACTGCATCTTCATCATTCTCGCATACATGTGGATAATTTACAACATTCTTTGGAATTGCATTGCGAGTCATAAAACCTCGAATATCCTTCAGATACACACCCTTGGACTTACCAAAATACCGGTTTAGAATAGTGCACTTTCAATTACATGGTTTTTCAATATTATGTGTTGTTATCGGCAAACCACACATAATGTGAAAGTCTTCAAGGGTGAAGGAAACATCATGCCCAAATATCTTGAAACTAATAGAGTCTCGATCATTTGTGAATTTCGAAAAAGACACAGACAATGAACCAACTTTATGTTGCATTTGATATTCTCCATAGCAATATTGTGTTTAAATGGACCATTACTAAGCTTAGACTGTTGTGCAGGAGTCAAGAAAGATGCAATTAAACTCTTCAAATCATGGTTCCCCTTCCAGTAACCCTTAGAGTTAAATCAATCTATAAACTCAAAATATCTTTGTCCTGGTTTTGTAGGTAGAGGCTGAGGGACATAAGGACCTGTGACTACTACAAGAAGTCTAGGTTTTTTAGGTGCTTTGCCTTCTTTAGCTACTTTAGGATCTTTAGGTGCTTTAGGAGTCATCTGTAAAAAAAAAGTAAAAGATATAAATAATAACATCAGGACATTATCAAAAAGATCATTTAAAACTTCAACACCTAAGAAGGCTTAAGTTCGACAGGTATAAAACAAAAACTTCAGCTGAAGATTTTAATTTATTACTTAAAACTTCAGAAGGAGCCTGGCTAAATTAAAAAATGATATTGCACTAAAAAAACTTCGGCCAAGCAGATGAAGTTTTTTTGTTATTACTTAAAAACTTCAGCAGGAGGCTGAAGTTTTCCACATACACTGGTTAAATTAAAAAAATCATACTGCACTAAAAAAACTTCGGCCTAACAGCTGAATTTTTTTTCTTATTACTCAAAAACTTCAGCAGAAGCCTGAAGTTTTCCTCGTACATTGGCTAAATTAAAAAAATGATATTGCACTAAAAAACTTCGGCCAAACAGCTGAAGTTTTTTTGTTATTACTCAAAAACTTCAGCAGGAGGCTGAAGTTTTTCACATACACCTGTTAAATTAAAAAAATTATATTGCACTAAAAGAACTTCGGCCTAACAGCTGAAGTTTTTTATTTATTACTTAAAAATTTCAAGCAGTTTTCCTCCTATACTGGTTAAATTAAAAAATGATATTGCACTAAAAAAATTTCGGCCAAGCAGCTGAAGTTTTTTTTGTTATTAATCAAAAACTTCAGCAGGAGGCTGAAGTTTTCCACATACACTGGTTAAATTAAAAAAATGATATTGCACTAAAAAAACTTCGGCCAAGCAGCTGAATTTTTTTGTTATTACTCAAAAACTTCAGCAGGAGGCTGAAGTTTTCCATATACACTGGCTAAATTAAAAAAAATCATATTGCACTAAAAAAATTTCGGCCTAACAGCTAAAGTTTTTTTTCTTATTACTCAAAAACTTCAGCAGGAGCGTGAAGTTTTCCTCCTACACTGGCTAAATTAAAAAAATAATATTGCACTAAAAATATTTCGGCCAATCAGTTGAAGTTTTTTTTATTATTACTCAAAAACTTCAGCAGGAGGCTGAAGTTTTACACATACACTGGCTAAATTAAAAAAATCATATTGCACTAAAAAACTTCAGCCTAGCAGCTGATGTTTTTTATTTATCACTTAAAAACTTCAGAAGGAGCCTGAAGTTTTCCGCCTACACTGCCTATATTAAAAAATCATAATGCACTAAAAAAACTTCGGCCAACCAGCTGAAGTTTTTTTGTTATTACTCAAAAACTTCAGCAGGAGGCTGAAGTTTTACACATACACTGGCTAAATTAAAAAAATCATATTGCACTAAAAAACTTCAGCCTAGCAGCTGATGTTTTTTATTTATCACTTAAAAACTTCAGAAGGAGCCTGAAGTTTTCCGCCTACACTGCCTATATTAAAAAATCATAATGCACTAAAAAAACTTCGGCCAACCAGCTGAAGTTTTTTTGTTATTACTCAAAAACTTCAGCAGGAGGCTGAAGTTTTACACATACACTGGCTAAATTAAAAAAATCATATTGCACTAAAAAACTTCAGCCTAGCAGCTGATGTTTTTTATTTATCACTTAAAAACTTCAGAAGGAGCCTGAAGTTTTCCGCCTACACTGCCTATATTAAAAAATCATAATGCACTAAAAAAACTTCGGCCAACCAGCTGAAGTTTTTTTGTTATTACTCAAAAACTTCAGCAGGAGGCTGAAGTTTTACACATACACTGGCTAAATTAAAAAAATCATATTGCACTAAAAAACTTCAGCCTAGCAGCTGATGTTTTTTATTTATCACTTAAAAACTTCAGAAGGAGCCTGAAGTTTTCCGCCTACACTGCCTATATTAAAAAATCATAATGCACTAAAAAAACTTCGGCCAACCAGCTGAAGTTTTTTTGTTATTACTCAAAAACTTCAGCAGGAGGCTGAAGTTTTACACATACACTGGCTAAATTAAAAAAATCATATTGCACTAAAAAACTTCAGCCTAGCAGCTGATGTTTTTTATTTATCACTTAAAAACTTCAGAAGGAGCCTGAAGTTTTCCGCCTACACTGCCTATATTAAAAAATCATAATGCACTAAAAAAACTTCGGCCAACCAGCTGAAGTTTTTTTGTTATTACTCAAAAACTTCAGCAGGAGGCTGAAGTTTTACACATACACTGGCTAAATTAAAAAAATCATATTGCACTAAAAAACTTCAGCCTAGCAGCTGATGTTTTTTATTTATCACTTAAAAACTTCAGAAGGAGCCTGAAGTTTTCCGCCTACACTGCCTATATTAAAAAATCATAATGCACTAAAAAAACTTCGGCCAACCAGCTGAAGTTTTTTTGTTATTACTCAAAAACTTCAGCAGGAGGCTGAAGTTTTACACATACACTGGCTAAATTAAAAAAATCATATTGCACTAAAAAACTTCAGCCTAGCAGCTGATGTTTTTTATTTATCACTTAAAAACTTCAGAAGGAGCCTGAAGTTTTCCGCCTACACTGCCTATATTAAAAAATCATAATGCACTAAAAAAACTTCGGCCAACCAGCTGAAGTTTTTTTGTTATTACTCAAAAACTTCAGCAGGAGGCTGAAGTTTTACACATACACTGGCTAAATTAAAAAAATCATATTGCACTAAAAAACTTCAGCCTAGCAGCTGATGTTTTTTATTTATCACTTAAAAACTTCAGAAGGAGCCTGAAGTTTTCCGCCTACACTGCCTATATTAAAAAATCATAATGCACTAAAAAAACTTCGGCCAACCAGCTGAAGTTTTTTTGTTATTACTCAAAAACTTCAGCAGGAGGCTGAAGTTTTACACATACACTGGCTAAATTAAAAAAATCATATTGCACTAAAAAACTTCAGCCTAGCAGCTGATGTTTTTTATTTATCACTTAAAAACTTCAGAAGGAGCCTGAAGTTTTCCGCCTACACTGCCTATATTAAAAAATCATAATGCACTAAAAAAACTTCGGCCAACCAGCTGAAGTTTTTTTGTTATTACTCAAAAACTTCAGCAGGAGGCTGAAGTTTTACACATACACTGGCTAAATTAAAAAAATCATATTGCACTAAAAAACTTCAGCCTAGCAGCTGATGTTTTTTATTTATCACTTAAAAACTTCAGAAGGAGCCTGAAGTTTTCCGCCTACACTGCCTATATTAAAAAATCATAATGCACTAAAAAAACTTCGGCCAACCAGCTGAAGTTTTTTTGTTATTACTCAAAAACTTCAGCAGGAGGCTGAAGTTTTACACATACACTGGCTAAATTAAAAAAATCATATTGCACTAAAAAACTTCAGCCTAGCAGCTGATGTTTTTTATTTATCACTTAAAAACTTCAGAAGGAGCCTGAAGTTTTCCGCCTACACTGCCTATATTAAAAAATCATAATGCACTAAAAAAACTTCGGCCAACCAGCTGAAGTTTTTTTGTTATTACTCAAAAACTTCAGCAGGAGGCTGAAGTTTTACACATACACTGGCTAAATTAAAAAAATCATATTGCACTAAAAAACTTCAGCCTAGCAGCTGATGTTTTTTATTTATCACTTAAAAACTTCAGAAGGAGCCTGAAGTTTTCCGCCTACACTGCCTATATTAAAAAATCATAATGCACTAAAAAAACTTCGGCCAACCAGCTGAAGTTTTTTTGTTATTACTCAAAAACTTCAGCAGGAGGCTGAAGTTTTACACATACACTGGCTAAATTAAAAAAATCATATTGCACTAAAAAACTTCAGCCTAGCAGCTGATGTTTTTTATTTATCACTTAAAAACTTCAGAAGGAGCCTGAAGTTTTCCGCCTACACTGCCTATATTAAAAAATCATAATGCACTAAAAAAACTTCGGCCAACCAGCTGAAGTTTTTTTGTTATTACTCAAAAACTTCAGCAGGAGGCTGAAGTTTTACACATACACTGGCTAAATTAAAAAAATCATATTGCACTAAAAAACTTCAGCCTAGCAGCTGATGTTTTTTATTTATCACTTAAAAACTTCAGAAGGAGCCTGAAGTTTTCCGCCTACACTGCCTATATTAAAAAATCATAATGCACTAAAAAAACTTCGGCCAACCAGCTGAAGTTTTTTTGTTATTACTCAAAAACTTCAGCAGGAGGCTGAAGTTTTACACATACACTGGCTAAATTAAAAAAATCATATTGCACTAAAAAACTTCAGCCTAGCAGCTGATGTTTTTTATTTATCACTTAAAAACTTCAGAAGGAGCCTGAAGTTTTCCGCCTACACTGCCTATATTAAAAAATCATAATGCACTAAAAAAACTTCGGCCAACCAGCTGAAGTTTTTTTGTTATTACTCAAAAACTTCAGCAGGAGGCTGAAGTTTTACACATACACTGGCTAAATTAAAAAAATCATATTGCACTAAAAAACTTCAGCCTAGCAGCTGATGTTTTTTATTTATCACTTAAAAACTTCAGAAGGAGCCTGAAGTTTTCCGCCTACACTGCCTATATTAAAAAATCATAATGCACTAAAAAAACTTCGGCCAACCAGCTGAAGTTTTTTTGTTATTACTCAAAAACTTCAGCAGGAGGCTGAAGTTTTACACATACACTGGCTAAATTAAAAAAATCATATTGCACTAAAAAACTTCAGCCTAGCAGCTGATGTTTTTTATTTATCACTTAAAAACTTCAGAAGGAGCCTGAAGTTTTCCGCCTACACTGCCTATATTAAAAAATCATAATGCACTAAAAAAACTTCGGCCAACCAGCTGAAGTTTTTTTGTTATTACTCAAAAACTTCAGCAGGAGGCTGAAGTTTTACACATACACTGGCTAAATTAAAAAAATCATATTGCACTAAAAAACTTCAGCCTAGCAGCTGATGTTTTTTATTTATCACTTAAAAACTTCAGAAGGAGCCTGAAGTTTTCCGCCTACACTGCCTATATTAAAAAATCATAATGCACTAAAAAAACTTCGGCCAACCAGCTGAAGTTTTTTTGTTATTACTCAAAAACTTCAGCAGGAGGCTGAAGTTTTACACATACACTAGCTAATTTAAAAAATCATAATGCACTAAAAAAACTTCGGCCTAGAAGCTGATGCTTTTTATTTATTACATAAAAACTTCGGAAGGAGCCTGAAGTTTTCTTTCTACACTGGCTAAATTAAAGAAATCATAATGCACTAAAAAAACTTCGGCCAACCAGCTGAAGTTTTTTTTTATTATAACTTCAGCAGGAGGCTGAAGTTTAATACATACACTGGCTAAATTAAAAAAATCATATTGCACTAAAAAAACTTCGGCCTAACAACTGATTTTTTTCATTTATTACTTGAAAACTTCAGAAGGAGCTTGAAGTTTTTCTCCTACACTGGCTAATTTAAAAAAATCATAATGCACTAAAAAAACTTCGGCCAACCAGCTGAAGTTATATACTTCATCCTACTGAATTTTTTTAGTTCATTTTTAAAATCTTCAGCACTTAACTGCTGAAGTATTTTTCCCCTACATTTATGAATCACCATGATAAAAAGACTTCAGCTAATATGCTGAAGTGATTAAGGTTATCTCTAAAAACTTTAGCAGTTATAAGATGAAGTTTTCTTTGTAGAATTGATTAATTATATGATACATCTTTTTTCAAAAAAATTTCAGCAGAAGATGCCTAAGTGATTTAGTTTTTTTGTAAAAACTTCGGCCAAGCAGCTGAACTTATTTTGTTATTACTCAAAAACTTCAGCAGGAGGCTGAAGTTTTCCACATATACTGGCTAAATTAAAAAAAATCATATTGCACTAAAAGAACTCCGGCCTAACAGCTGAAGTTTTTTATTTATTACTTAAAAACTTCAGGCAATTTTTCACCTACACTGGTTAAATTAAAAAATAATATTGCGCTAAAAAAACTTCAACCAAGCAGCTAAAGTTTTTTTGTTATTACTCAAAAACTTCAGCAGCAAGCTGAAATTTTCCACATACACTGGCTAAATTAAAAAATCATATTGCACTAAAAACTTCGGCAAGCACAAAACATTCAGCTAAAAACTAAAATACAAATTCAAATCCAAAAATAATACCAAAACATGAAAAAACTTTAGCTACTATCCTAAAGTATCATTATCATCTGTTTAACTCATAAAATTTTTAAAAATTTGAACGTCGAATCACAGAAGAATTTATAAAAATTACATTAACAACATGAACAACCTACCAAATTAAACCCTATCATAAATTCATGAATATCAAAACCAAAAATCAGAAATTAAATCATAAAACAAAACTCAGAAAGTTAATGCAATGTACCTGTGATTAAATCATAATATGGGAACAACAACGACTAGCAGTTAAAAATTCGAAAGAACGACGAAAACTGTTTGATTTTTGAGAAGAGCAAATCGAAAAACGCGAATAACGAGAGAGAGAAACAGTAGAGCACTAGCATATGCTTGAAGAGAAAGTAGTCTTGTAATAAAAAAGTGTAAAATAGTTTTTTCAAATGACTTTTAACAAAAAAGTGGGTATGTATACAAACAGAAAGACAAAACTCATATAGATTAAACCCGTGCAATTTTTACCTCAAAATAATTTAAATTCCAAGCCCATCGCCCCAACCCACTCTAAAATAATTTGAATTCGGGCTAATTCATTAGGTAGGAGTACTAAATCTAAACTACAGATAGACGACGAAGGGACGAAGTACTGTGAGTACTGAGTAGGCGATTAGGGCATTAGAGAGCTCGATTCAATTAGGCGATTTCCGAGCTCGATTCGATTCCTCACTCCTCACAAATTCAGGGCAAACGAAGAGTCGAAGTCTCGAAGACGCTGCTGCAACTGTTCCGAGCTCGATTCGATTTCAATTTTCAAAGGTATGTTTCATTTATGCTTCTCCTACATAAATGAAAACCATTTCTGATTTTCTGTTGTTTACATGTATAGCTAAGACAAATTTTATCCAAAATACAAAGAATGTGTCAAAAATATCATTTTTCCTTCTTTATGTATAAGTTCGCCATGGACAGGCTAAAAGTTCTTAACTACTACTACTATTCAAGATATATTTGAAAAGATTACAGCAGAGATATTATATTGGACATTTGAGATTAATTATTTTTTTGAAGCACTTAAGTTAATCTAGGAGTAACATTTTTTGGTCTAATATGATAAGTGTGTATCAATAAGTGAATGAACATCTTAACAATTGGAGAATAATGAAAGTTTCTTTGATTAGGCGATTTCCGAGCTCGATTCGATTCCTCACTCCTCACAAATTCCGGGCAAACGAAGAGTCAAAGATGCTGCTGCAGCTGTTCCGAGCTCGATTTGATTTCAATTTTCAAAGGTATATTGAAAATGTATCGTTATTTCCTTTTAATGTGAGAGCTGAGTAAGTGAGTATCTCCAGCACACAGTGTACTGTTGAATACTACCTGTATGTGTTGAATCATTGGACAATGTATGGTTGATCACGCCCAAAGTATATCCTCTAAATAGAATTCTGCGGACGTTGCAAATAAAACCCAAGTATTAAGCTCAGGGTCGAATCCACAGA
>MU784183.1:163379-209570 GCA_026770625.1 Nicotiana glauca | reverse complement strand
CCTAGTATTCATAGAGGCTTCGTAGACACAATGTGGGTGGTGTATAAAAGTATTTTGGGTAGTAACTGTATGGTTCGTAATCGTGGTCCACGTTGGTAAATATTGTATGTATTTTTTTTCAAGTACTTGGTATCAAATGTTGGAATGATAAAAAGTAGAAATGAACTCAAGTTGTAAGTTTATGCTTAAGTCTTAAATTGCTATTTCAAAAGAATAATGTATATTGGAAATCACGGAGTAATGCGTGGGATAGGAAAGGCACCCAGGTCCGCTTGGCTGGGGCTGCCCGGTCGAATGCCGATCACGTCCCTCGGATTTGGGGCGTGACAGTTTCCGACCTTGTTTGAGGTGGTTTAAGAGTTGGAACAAGTTTGAATGAGGTATTATGTGTTATTGGTGCTTTTGGTTGAGGTCCCTAGGGCCTCGGGATAATTTTAGATAGTTAACGGCAAGATTAGAGAAGTGTTGCAGCAGCTGAACCATTGCTGCTTCTGGTATTTTTCGCATCTGCGGCTTGGGTACCGCAGATGCGGCGCCGTAGAAGAAGCTTTGGTCTTTTCCTTCAGAAACGGCAGAAGCGGTTACATGCCCGCAGAACCGGAACCGTAGAGGCGGTTGCTTGTCCGCAGAAACGGAAACTAGGTGCTTTAGGGTAAGCCGCAGAAGCGGTACCTTGTCCACAGAAGCGGACCGCAGGTGCGGTCCCTTGACTATAGAAGCGGAAATCACTGTAATGAAATAAGAAATTCGAGGGTTTAGTTTCAAAAGTTGGAAAAATCAAATTGGAGCTCGGGAGAGGGCAATTTTGAGAGGGTTTTGATGAGGATATCATTGGGTAACGTTTCTTTAACCCTTTTTAGTTATATTCCATCAATCTTTAGTTAATTTCAACATTTAATTTCGAAATTTTGGTAGAAATTGGGGGAAAAGTTCTTAGACCTTTAATTGAGAATTTGAGAGGTCAGTTTGACTTCGATTTCAGTGTTCTTGTTATGTATCGATTCGTGAGAGTACGAGTGTTCTAAAAATGTAAAAATTATCCGGTTCCGAGACGTTGGCCTAAGTGGCATTTTTGTCATTTTACCAAATTTCATGCCTTAACTTTGAATTAATGTAGAATCAGTTGTTTGTGATGTTATTTACGATATGTAATTGAATTGAATAGATTTGGGCCATTTGGATTCGGATACTCGTGGCAAAGGCGTGGTTTCTAGTTGATTTTGTGCCGGTTCAAGGTAAGTGGCTTGTCTAACCTTGTGTCGGGGACGTCTTCCCCTTAGGACATGATATTTTATATTTGAAAGCCTCGTACGTGAGGTGACGAGCGCGTACTTGAGCTAATTATTGGAAATCCGTTTTTACTTGAAGTATTTATATTGAGTTTTTCTTGCTTATCTGTTTATTTTGAATTGCAAGTTTATCCTAAGCTAGTTTAGAGAATCATGTTTGTTTTACTTACTTGCTTAAGTGATTAAAATATCTTGTTTATACTACGTAAAGCATGGTAGGCTAGGACTTTTCTATTACTTGTTCTGAGTTTAGCATTTATCCTAATATTTTGGGCTGTTATTGTGTGTTTTAAATTGGGACTACGGGACGGCATCCCGGGAGATCCCCATGTGCTGGATACCAAGAGATCCCTGGCACATGTAAATGTAAGTTTTGAGGATACCAAGAGATCATCGGGATACCAAGAGATCCCTCGTGTATATGATGAGGATACCAAGAGATCCTTGGGATACCAAGAGATCCCTCGTGTATATGATAAGGATACCAAGAGATCCCTCGTGTATATGATGGGGATACCAAGAGATCATCGGGATACCAAGAGATCCCTCGTGTATATGATGAGTATACCAAGAGATCCTCGGGATATCAAGAGATCCCCGACTATTATTTCCTGTTGTGAGCAATATTCCTTATATTGTTTTGTTTCTGCTTTCTATTACTGCTTTCCTTATTTATCCTGTTTAGATTCTCGCTGTAGACTTTATCTATACTGTTTTCCTTATCCTATCATACATTATGTTTATCTCAGTAGGGCCCTGACTTTCCTCGTCACTACCCAACCGAGGTTAGGCTTGGCACTTACTGAGTACTGCTGTGGTGTACTCATGCCCTTTCTGTGCATGTTTTTCATATGCAGATCCAGGTAGCTCTGCATAGGCGCATCATCCTCGAGGCGGTGAGATCTAACAGAGATTTTGAGGTACATCTACCGCGTTCGCAGACCTTGAGTCTCTTTCTTATTCTAGCTTTAGCAGTTAGCCTTCTCCTTTTCGTACTGTTCGTTTTAGACATTCTGGAGTTAGAGCTATGTATTTACTTTCCGTTAGCCTGTGTTCCCGTGAGTTTTCAGGTTTTAGGGTGATATTGTAGACTTCTGCATTATTGAGTAATATATGTCGAGCGGCATCTTTTATACAGTTTTCTTTTAATTGTTCCTTTTTAAATAATTTATTCTGCAAGTTATGTTGTTTTCCACATTGTTAGGCTTACCTAGTTATAGGAACTAGTTGCCATCATGACATGTTCACAGAGGGTGAACTGGGATAGTGACAAGTTGGTATCAGAGCTCTAGGTTCATAGGAGTCACGGAACACAAGCCGGTTTATTAGAGTCTCGCTGATCGGTACAGAGACGTCTGTACTTATCTACGAGAGGCTATGTAACTGTTAGGAAAATTTTTCACTTCATTTGATTTCCTTGTCGTGCGACATCTTGACATCACTAAGTCTAAACTTCTATCTTCTATTCTCTCACAGATGGTGAGGACACGTGTTACTCGAGATGATCAGGCACCCACGCCCCCTACTGCAGTCGTCAGATTTCAGGTGCGCGTCACACGTGGTGCAGCCAGAGCACCTGCACGAGCTACAGACAAGGAACCACCAGCAGATCCAACCGGAGCCCAGGCACCTGGCACGCCTACCACTGCCACAACTACTCCAGCTCTTCAGGAGACTTTGGCTTAGTTCATGAGTATGTACACCACCTTGGCTCAGGCAGGGTTGCTTCCCCTTGCTGCAGCCACATCTTAGGCCGGGGAAGGAGCACAAACGCCAGCCGTCCGCACTTCTGAGTAGCGAGTGCATGTTGAGCAGGTTCCCGAGATTATTCCCGCACCGCCTGTAGTGCCCGTTCAGCTCGAGGACATGGTAGTGGCTTCTGAGGATGAGCAGATGAGGCTTGAGAGGTTCAAGAAGTACAAGCCTCCTGTATTCAGTGGATTAGCATTAGATGATGCTTTGGGATTTCTAGAAGAGTGTTACCGTATTCTTCGCACTATAAGCATAGTGGAGTGCAATGGGGTTTCCTTCACTGCCTTCCAGCTTCAGGGAGCCGCCTATGATTGGTGGGGAACTTATGAGATAGACAGTCCAGTCGAGGACGCCTCACTGACCTGGAGCCAATTCTCATATATGTTCATGAGAGAGTTTGTCCCTCAGAGTCTCAGGGACGCATGGCGCAGAGAGTTTGAGCATTTGCGCCAGGGAACTATGACCATTTCGACGTATGCTATCCGCTATACCAGGTTGGCCAGGCATGCACTGGCCTTGGTTGCTATAGTCCGTGAGAGAGTTCGCAGGTTCATTGAGGGACTTACCCCACCCATCAGATCTAGCATGGCTCGAGAGTTGGAGATAGACATCCCTTATCTGCAGGTAGTGAGCATTGCTAGAAGGATCGAGGGTATGCTCGCCAGGGAGTGAGTGGAGAGGGAGGCCAAGAGGTCTCGAGAGTCGGGTCACTACTCTGGTGCCCGTACCTCAGCAGCAGGTCATCATGGTATGGGTTATGTGGGTCGCCCCATTCATTCATCTCTTCCAACAGCCAGCAGTGCTCCAGCTCCGCCTATACCTTAGGAGCCTTACTATGCACCTCCAGTTTCTAGTGCGCCTCCTGCGCGGGGTGCATTCAAAGGTCAGTCCAGCAGGTATGGCCTGAGCCAGTCACAACCACCGCACCCTCCCAGAGCTTGTTTTGAGTATGGAGACACCCGCCATATGGTGGGGGATTGCCCTAGACTTGGGAGGAGTGCACCCCCACAGACTTTTCAGCCACAGCGTGCCCAGCAAAGTTCTCAAGCCATGGTCACAGCTCCAGCTGCTACCGCATCTGCCCAGCCGGCTAGGGGTAGAGGTCGGGGAGATAGAGGTCGCCTCGAGAGAAGGGCCGAGCCAGATATTATGCTATCCCTGCTCGTACCGAGGATGTTACCTCCAACTCCGTCATTACAGGTATTATACGGGTTTGTCACATAGAGGCATCAGTTCTATTCGATCCGGGCTCTACTTATTCTTATGTGTCTTGTTATTTTGCTTTGCATTTGGGTGTGCCTTGGGATTCTTTGAGTGCCCCTGTTTATGTTTCTACTCCTGTGGGGGATTCCCTTATTGTGGACCGCATTTATCGGTCATGTCTGGTTACTGTTCGTAGTTATGAGACCAGAGCAGACTAATTGTTACTCGGTATGGTTGACTTTGATATTATCTTTGTCATGGACTGGTTGTCACCCCATTTTGCTATTCTTGATTATCATGCCAAGACTGTGACACTGTCTATGCCAGGTGTTCCGCGTGTTGAGTGGAGTGGTACTTTAAATCACACTCCCAGTAGAGTTATCTCTTTCCTTAAAGCTCAGCGTATGGTAGAGAAGGGGCGTCCCACGTATTTAGCTTATTTGAGAGATATTAGTGTTGATACCCGTTCTGTTGATTCAGTCCCAGTGGTATGGGATTATCCCGATGTGTTTCCAGCTGATCTTCCGGGCATGTCGCCCGATAGAGACATTGATTTTGGCATTGATCTGTTGCCGGGCACTCAGCCCATTTCCATCCCTCCGTACCATATGGCTCCTCCTGAGTTGAAGGAGTTGTAGGATCAGTTGCAGGAATTGCTTGATAAGGGTTTTATTCGCCCTAGTGCTTCACCGTGGGGTGCTCCTGCCTTGTTTGTGAAGAAAAAAGATGGTTCCATGCGTATGTGTATTGATTATTGCCAGTTGAACAACATTACAGTGAAGAACCGTTATCTTTTGCCTTGTATTGCGGATCTGTTTGACCAGCTTCAGGGTGTACATGTGTTTTCTAAGATTGACTTGAGCTCAGGTTACCATCAATTGAAGATTCGGGAGCCAGATATCCCGAAGATTTCCTTCAAGACTCGGTATGGCCATTACGAGTTCCTTTGTTATGTCATTTGGGCTGACCAATGCACCAACAACTTTCATGCATTTGATGCACAGTGTGTTCAGTCCATATCTCAACTCGTTCGTCATTGTTTTAATAGATGATATTCTTGTGTACTCCCGGAGTCGGCAAGATCATGAGCGACACCGGAGGACAGTGCTGCAGACCTTGAGAGAGAAGAAGTTATATGCAAAGTTCTCTAAATGTGAATTTTGGTTGAGTTTTGTGGCATTCTTAGGCCACGTGGTATCGAGTGAGGGCATTCGGGTGGATTCGAGAAAGATAGAGGCCGTGCAGAGTTGGCCTAGGCCCTGCTTAGCTACAGAGATTCGTAGTTTCCTTGGTTTGGCGGGATACTACCGTCATTTTGTGGAGGGATTTTCATCGATTGTGGCCCCTATGACTAGACTGACCCAGAAGGGTGCCCCATTTTAGTGGACAGAGGAGTGTAAGGCGAGCTTTCAGAAGCTCAAGACAACTTTAACTATAACCCCAATTTTGATGTTGCCTACCGGTTTGGGATCTTATACTGGCTATTATGATGCCTTAAGAGTTGGCCTCGGAGCGGTGTTGATGCAACACGGTAGGGTGATTGCCTACGCGTCCAGACAATTGAAGATACTTGAGAAGAATTACCCTGTCCATGACCTTGAGCTAGCTGTTATTGTTCATGCCTTGAAGATCTAGCGTCTTTATTTGTATAGTGTGACTTGTGAGATTTATACTGACCATTGGAGTTTGCAGCACTTGTTCAAGCAAAAGGATCTAAACATTCATCAAAGGAGGTGGTTAGAGTTGTTGAAGGATTAAGATATTACTATTCTGTATCACCCGGGCAAGGCCAATGTGGTGGCGGATGCCTTGAGTCACCGAGCGGAGAGTTTTGGGAGTTTGGCATATTTACCAGCTTCAAAGAGGCTTATGGCGATGGATGTGCAGGCCTTAGCTAACCAATTTGTGAGATTGGATCTTTCAGAGCCCAGTCAGTTTCTAGCTTGTGTGGTTTCCCAGTCTTCCTTATTTGATCATATCAGGGAGTGGTAGTATGATGACCCTTATTTGCTTGTCCTTAAGGACAAGGTTCATCATGGTGATGCCAGAGATATGACCATCGGAGATGACGGGGTATTGAGGATGCAGGGCCGGATTTGTGTGCCCAATGTTGATGAGCTTCGAGAGTTGATTTTAGTAGAGACCCATAGTTCACGGTATTCCATCCATTCGGGTACCGCGAAGATGTATCAGGACTTGATGTAGCACTATTGGTGGAGGCGGATGAAGAAAGATATAGTTGGTTATGTGTCTAGATGCCTCAACTACCAGCAGTTGAAGTATGAGCACCAGCGACCGGGTGGGTTGCTTCAGCAAATAGAGATTTCAGAGTGGAAATGGCAGTGCATCACCATGGACCTTGTATTTGGACTCCCAGAGACCTTGATGAAGTTTGATGCCATTTGGGTTATTGTGGATCGACTGACCAAGTCCGCTCACTTTATTCCTGTGTGTACCACTTATTCATCGGAGCGGTTGGTAGAGATTTATATCCAGGAGATTGTCCATGGTATTCCAGTTTCTATCATTTCAGACAGAGGTACTCAGTTTATATCACGATTCTGGAGAGCCGTGCAACAGGAGCTAGGTACTTGGGTGGCATTGAGCACAACATTTGACCCCCAGATGGACGGACAGTCCAAGCGCACCATTCAGATTCTTGAGGATATGCTCCATGCCTGTGTGATTGTGTTTGGAGGGTCTTGGGATCAGTTCTTGCCATTGGCGGAGTTTGCTTACAACAACAGTTATCAGTCTAACATTCAGATGGCGCCATATGAGGCTTTATATGGTAGGAGGTGTAGATCTCCAGTGGGCTGGTTTAAGCCGAGTGAGGCCAGGCTATTGGGCACAGAGTTGGTTCAGGATGAATTGGAGAAGGTTAAGGTGATTCAGGATAGACTACGTACAACCCAGTACAGACAGAAAAGCTACGCGGACAGGAAGGTTCGTGATGTTTTGTATATGGTTGGTGAGCGGGTTCCGCTTCAGGTTTCTCCTATGAAAGGCGTCATGAGGTTTGGGAAGAAAGGGAAGTTGAGTTCGAGGTTTATTGGCCCTTTTGAGATTTTGAGGCGAGTTGGGGAGGTTTCTTATGAGCTTGCCTTACCTCCAAGCTTGGTCGGGGTTCATCCGGTATTTCATGTTTTGATGCTCCAGAGGTATCACGGTGACCTGTCGCACGTGTTAGATTTCAGTTCAGTCCAGTTGGACAAGGATCTATCCTATGTTGAGGAGCCAATGGCTATATTGGACAGACATATCAAAAAGTTGAGGTCGAAGAACATGGCTTCAGTAAAGGTTCAGTGGTGGGGTCAGCCGGCTGAGGTGGCGACTTGGGAGACCAAACAGGATATGCGCAGATGTTACCCTGATCTTTTCACTACTTCAGGCATGTTCTCTATGCTCGTTCGAGGACGCACGAATGTTTAAGTGTAGGAGGATGTGACAACCCGGCCGATCATCTTAAGAATTAATGCCCCGATCCCCTATTAATTGTTTCCTCTAAGTTCATTTCTGCTATTTTGGTTTGCCGGGATGTTCGGTGTTGGGTATCGGAGAGTTTTGGGACACTTAGTCCCTAAATGAGATCTTAAGAGTTGGAAAGTAGTCCATAGTGGGAACAATGTGAAGACGTCCTCAGAATGGAAATCAGATGGTTCCGTTAGCTCCGTTAGGTGATTTCGGGGTTGGGAGCGTGTTCAAAATGTATTTTGGAGGTCCATAGCTAATTTAGGCTTGAAATGCCGGAGTTTGAATTTTTAAGTTTCCGGTCCAACAGTGAGTTTTTGATCTGAGGGTCAGAATGGAATTATGGAAGTTGCAGTAGCTCTGTCATGTCATTTGGGACGTGTGTGAAAAATTTCAGGTCATTCGAACGAGGTTTGGTCAGGTTTTCCTTTTTTATCAAAAACGTGTTTTGATAGAATTTGAAGTTCTTAGGCTAAAATCCTTAATTTAGTCGAGTTTCCGACATTGTTGTAGGTGGTTTAAGGGTTGGAACAAGTTTGAACGAGATATTAGGTGTTATTGGTGCTTTTGGTTGAGGTCCTGGGGGCCTCAGGATGATTTCGGATGGTTAACGGGAAGATTGGAGAAGTGTTGCAGCAGCGGAACCATTGCTGCTTCTGGTATTTTTGCATCTGCGGCTTGGGAACCACAGATGCGGCGTCGCAGAAGCAGCTTTGGTCTTTTCCTTCAAAAATTGCAGAAGCGGTTGCTTGTCCGCAGAAGCGGAAAATGGGCACTTAAGGGTAAGCCGCAGAAGTGACACTTTGTCCGCAGAAGCGGAAATCACTGTAATGAAATAAGAAATTTGAGGGTTTAGTTTCAAAAGTTCGAAATATCAAATTGGAGCTCGGGAGAGGGCGATTTTGAGAGGGTTTTGAAGAGGAGATCATTGGGTAACATTTCTTTAACCCTTTCTAGTTATAGTCCATCAATCTTTAGTTAATTTCAACATTTAATTTCGAAATTTTGGTAGAAATTGGGGAAAAATTTCTTAGACCTTTAATTGAGAATTTGAGAGGTCATTTGGACTCCGATTTCAGTGTTCTTATTATGTATAGACTTGTGAGAGTACGAGGGTTCTGAAAATGTAAAAATTATTCGGTTCCGAGACGTTGGTCTGAGGGGCATTTTGGTTATTTTACCTAATTTCATGCCTTAGCTTTGAATTAAATAGTAGAATCAGTTGTTTGGGATGTTATTTACGATATGTAATTGAATTGAATAGCTTTGGGCCATTTGGAGTCGGATACTCGTGGCAAAGGCGTAGTTTCTAGTTGATTTTGTGCCGGTTAGAGGTAAGTGGCTTGTCTAACCTTGTGTGGGGGACCTCTTCCCCTTAGGAAATGATATTTGATATTTTAAAGCCTCGTATGTGAGGTGACGAGTGCGTACTTGAGCTAATTGTTGGAAATCCATTTTTATTGAACTATTTAAATTGAGTTTTTCTTGCTTATCTGTTTATTTTGAATTACAAGTTTATCCTATGCTAGTTTAGAGAAGCATGTTTATTTGACTTACTTGCTTAAGTGCTTAAACTATCTTGTTTGTACTACGTGAAGCATGCTAGGCTAGTATTTTTCTATTACTTGTTCTGAGTTTAGCATGTATCCTAATGTTTTGGGCTATTATTGTGTGTTTTAAATTGGGACTACGGGACGGCATCCTGGGAGATCCCCCTGTACTTGTTATGTTCTGGACTGAGTGTGCGGGATACCAAGATATCCCTGGCATATGTAAATGTATGTTTTGAGGATACCAAGAGATCCCTCGTGTATATGATGGGGATACCAAGAGATCCGTCATGTATATGATGGGGATACCAAGAGATCCCTTGTGTATATGATGAGGATACCAAGAGATCCTTGGATACCAAGAGATCCCCGGCTATTATTTCCTGTTGTGAGCAGTATTCCTTATATTGTTTTGTTTCTGCTTTCTATTACTACTTTCCTTATTTATCATGTTTAGATTCTCATTGTAGACGTTATCTATACTATTTTCCTTATCCTATCATATATTATGTTTATCTCAGTAGGGCCCTGACCTTCCTCGTCACTACCCAACCGAGGTTAGGCTTGGCACTTACTGAGTAGCACTGTGGTGTACTCATGCCCTTTCTTTACATTTTTTTTATGTGTAGATCCAGGTAGATCTTCACAGGAGCATCATCCTCGAGGCGGAGAGATCTAACAGAGATTTCGAGGTACATCTACCGCGTTCGCAGACCTTGAGTCTCTTTCTTATTCTAGCTTTAGCAGTTAGTTTTTTCCTTTTCGTACTGTTCGTTTTAGGCATTCTGGAGTTAGAGCTATGTATTTACTTTCCGTTAGCCTGTGTTCCCGTGAGTTTCCAAGTTTTGGGGTGATATTGTAGACTTCTGCATTATTGAGAAATATATGCCGAGCGACATCTTTTATACAGTTTTCTTTTAATTATTTATTTTTAAATAATTTATTCCACAAGTTATGTTGTTTTCCGCATTGTTAGGCTTACCTAGTTATAGGAATTAGGTGCCATCACGACATGTTCACGGAGGACGAACTGGGGTCGTGACTTGTGTGTAGCTTATATGACATGCACAAAATGAAAGAACATCGTACACAATAAGTATGATATTTTTGCCATGAAACCCATCTCGAAGTTACCAACCATTCAACAATACAAATGAAAGAACATACTTAATTTGAGCGCAGCGGGGCACCGCTATATACATAGATATATCAGCTAGTAACGATCAAATCTGACGTGTTAATTCCTCGTAAACTCAATGATTTTGAATCAGTGATCGAAAGATGATAAAAAATATCATAAACTTAAGTCTAATAACATCAAGATTAAAGGTCTGTTAAGCTGTCCAAGTAGAGTCTCAATCATGCCGCTTTGAATTGACGAATATCACATAAGGATTTTTGAAGTTTTTTATTACTGTTTTTGGGGAAATTTTTATTCAATTGCCACTTATTTTTATACAGGTCAAGAAAATAGTAAAGCTTATAAAGTTAATTATCACGATAAAGAAGGTGATTGGCTTCTTGCTAATGAAATATCTTATGCCCTTCCAATTTATTTTAATATTTTTATGTTTCTCTATTACCTTTTCAATATCTAGAAGAAGGATGTTTCTCAAAATTAGCAGATTCAGACTATTTGTGTTGAAGTTGACTACTATATTGTTCATGAAATTAGAAAAGATAAAGAGAAAAAAAAACAAGATGGGCACTAAATACATAAGTCTATACTACCTTTAATTCATAGAGGAAAAAATAAAGGGAAAAATAAAATGAAAAAGGCTGATGTTGGGGCTCGAACCTAGTAATATCGCAATAGCAAGTGAGGGAATGCATACGGAATGCTAAACCAACCACGCAATCATTCTTTTCAGCTTAGGGGGCACATCAAAAATATTAAAGGGTCCTTGTTATATATACATATTATATATACACGATTTTTGCCGAGGCTAACGGGTTACGATGACCCCACTAGTCCCCATGTAGGTCCACCCCTGCCTAGAAGCAACCAATAATACAAATAAAGCTACGTAATTTTGAGCAATATTTTGAACGTATAGGTATAATATTGCACAAGTACAAATTATAGGTATAAGGACCTGAGACTTCCAAGTATACCCTTTAATTCTCCCGAAATAATTTCTTTAATTTCCACGCAAAAAGAAAAAATTGATTTAATATCCACAAAATAAGAGGCTAGCTTTTTTTACGATCGAGGTACAAATAGAAATACCTTTCTATTTAATTTGTTACGAAATCCACATATTACTTAAAAATCAATTGCAGAAGGTCTATAATAAGTTTGAACGATTTTTTTAGGAAATCGATAACCTGCTATGATCGATTCAAAATTATGGATCATGTAAAAATACACTATTGTGCGTCTATAACTTGATGAACCAATTAATTCTTGTAATGCTCCGCTTTGCTATTCTCATGCGAATGGATATTCCAACCACAAAAAAGCTCATCAATAGAATAGATACGGCAAAGACAATCGTACTTGGTATATTGGTTGTTTGATAATAACCTATTCCTTGATGTGTACGCCAAATTTTTTTTTATATATATATATATATATATAGACACACACTTGGACATATCAAGTGAAACCGTACTCCGAGTGACACACACTTTGCTCCTTCTAATTATCAATTACTCGGTTGGTCTCGATGTGTAATATTACTTGTGTAGATTCCTATGTCATACAAGATTTCCTTATTGGTTCAACTTGGTATTTATCGATCGTAAAGGTTTTTGTGGTTTGAACTATTGATTTGACTATGCACATTGAGTATTTGGTACTGATATAATGGGATCGGGCTGCAATCCGCAGTAGGTATAATAAGGGTGGATTGATATGGTGGAATAAGGGTGAATTCGTATTGTACCATAGGATCTGGTTGCGATCTTAGCAAAATATATACATAAACAAACACACACATAAAAACAAAAAAACATTGCATAATAATAAGAAGAACAAACTCAATTGACGTTGGGTGGCCAATTTAATTTGCAAAACAATTTCTTCTAGGGCTCAATAGAGAGGTGCATACTCTCTAAGCCAGATATGCCAAAGCGGTTTGTACTCTTTCCGCTAGAGATGCCAAGTCGAACTGGTGCAGACACCACAACTCCAAAGAGTGGGAATAGCCATCTCCAAAGTGAGATGATATATATGGTATAAAGCAAAAGAAGTCAATGGAAGAAGAAGCCATCTGTTCTGCCCAGTGAGCAAAAGATACAGCGTCGCACAAAAGCTAATGACCATGAACAATATGTCGACAGTAAGGTGGATAAGTCCCCTAGACAGACTGGTCGGCAATGTTAGAAATTTTTGGCAGAGCAAGTCAACTAAACAAGCACTAAAAGCTCACTATTAGAGAGGTGGAGGAAAAGATTATTTCTATTCAACTTCACTTGCTCCAAATGACTAGCATACATGAGTATTTATAGTAGAACTCCTACATGTATCAAGCCTAAACTTTATGTGTACATATTAATTAAGTCCACAGATGTACACACTAGTCCATACATGCCTACACTAGTTCACGCAAATTCACACATGTCCATGCCTCACCCTTTTCTAACTATATGTATGACAATATTAAATTAATGTAAATAAAACTTAACAAATGTGGACAAATGGAAACAAGTTTATTACTACTATTTTTACCATCCCCCAATAAACTTGTTTCATTACTCCAAGCTCCATCCTTAACTTTTGAAAAGCGTCAATCTTCAAATGCTTGGTAAAAATATCCGTAATTTGATCTCCAGACTTCACATGCTCAAGCTCCTCAACTTTATTAGATATTCAATCTCTAATAAAATGATATCCTGTATCAATGTGCTTGCTTATTTCATGAAATACCGGGGTTCTTTTCTAAATCTATAGCCGATTTGTTGTCAACAAAAATCTTTGAAGCATCCTTCTGTGGTTGGTGAAGTTCTTCCAACAAGCTCCTTAGTCAAATTGCATGGCAAACACACGAACAAGCTGCTACATACTCCGCTTCACAAGTTGACAAAGTCACAATTGGTTGCTTCTTAGAAATCCATGTAAATGCGGAATTTCCAAGAAAGAAAACATACTCAGTAGTACTTTTCCGATCATCAATATCACCAGCCCAGTGACTATCACAATAACCCACGAACTTGGATTCTTTAGAAGATTAATAAAGAATTCCATAATCAAGCGTACCTTTGATGTACCGAAGTATTCTTTTGGCTACCTTTAAGTGCGAGGTAGTAAGGAGTTTCCATAAAGCGAGTCAGGACTCCAACTCCAAAAAGAATATCCGGCCTTGTACATGAAAAATACCTTAAGCTTCCAATAAGACTCTTGAAAAATGTGGGATTGACTCTACCTCTATCTCCATGCTTGGATATTTTAACTACACATTCAACGGGGGTGCTTACGGAATTGCAATTCTCCATCTCAAATTTCTTGAGAATTTCCTTTGCATACTCTCCTTGAGAAATAAAAATGACATCCTTCCTCTGAACTACTTGAATTCCAAGATAGTAGGACATTATGCCAATGTCCGCCATCTCAAATTCCCTAGCCATTGCTTTCTTGAATTATTCAAACATCTTTGGATTATTTTCTGTAAATATCAAGTCATCTACATACAAGCAAACAAATAAAATGTCACCATTTTAGCAACCTTTACATAGAGGGGATGTTCATGTGGACATTTAGAAAAACCATTTGCTTGGAAATATTTGTCAATTATACTATTCCAAGCTCGCCGGCCTTGCTTCAACCTATATAAAGCCTTCTTTAATTTCAAGACTTTATCTTCCTATCCTTCAATCTTATATCTTGAAGGTTGATCAATATAGACCTCTTCCTCCAATACGCTATTCAAGAAAGCCGACTTCACATTCGTTTGATGGATTTTTCATTGATTTGTGCCGCCAAAGCAATGACAAAGCGAATTGTTTCCAAACAAGCAACCGACGCAAATACTTCATCATAGTCAATACCGGCCTTTTTCTAAAAAATTTAATTGCACTTAGTATTTATATTAAATTACATAAATTTTGTTATAATTAAGCTATTACAACAACAACAACATCAACAACAACAACAACAATAACCCAGTATAATCCCATAAGTGGGGTCTGAGAGGGTAGTGTATACTCAGATCTTACTCCTATCTTGAGGTAGAAAGGTTGCTTCTTATAGACCGTCATCATATCTCCCTCCAATAACTCCATATTTGACCAAAAAGTTAAACCTTTTGATTAAATTAATGAATGATGAGAAGAGAGGTGAATCTTAATTAAGGATAATGAAATCTAGATCAAATGATAGATAGAGTAGACAAGATGAAAGGCGTTAGTTTATACGTTTGAATCGACTAATTGATCATAAATGCACAATCAATCTAAGTAAATGCGATCGACGTAATCATAGGAAGTTGCTACCCAATTATTGAGATATTTTGCCTCTTTCCTCGGTAGCAGTGTGGAAAGAAGAGGGATATGAGATGGTTGAGGAACCTTTAGATCATGTCAATGTAAACCAACGAGGTATATTTTATATATGCAGTCAATTAATAACACTACATTTTTATATACTCTCATATAAATCTTTTACAAAATATTCTCTTATTTTTTTCCCGATCCCCTTTCTTGACTAACTCTTC
Organism: Nicotiana glauca; assembly: GCA_026770625.1. Lineage (NCBI taxonomy): Eukaryota > Viridiplantae > Streptophyta > Magnoliopsida > Solanales > Solanaceae > Nicotiana > Nicotiana glauca. The sequence goes on along the minus strand of MU784183.1, from coordinate 194,651 downwards.
CTATTTATAAGGGACAATATCCCAAAAAACCCTAAGGTAAAACATAAAGAGTATTTCAAAAGCATATTCTTACTGTCTCCCTTAAGTTTAAACTATAAAGTGATGTCACTCCCACGTGCGTCATCATTACGCATCTTCCCGAAACAATGACTGATTGTTTGTCGCTTTGATTTTGGTACCATTGGCAGTCTTCCATTTCGATTCTCACGCCGCCCAACCCTATAAATAGGTGAAGATTTTGGTTTTTCAAGAATTTTTAGCCATTTCCTCTCTTGTGTATACAACACCTCCTTTAGCCATCTCTTATTGGGTCTTTAGCTGAGTTTTCATGGTTTTTCTTCTTGTCTTTTCCGTTCAACCACTATTGCTCGTTTTACGTTTCACTAACATACCTTATATTATCGAGATGCCTAGAATGAACCGAACACACAAAGAAATTTCAGATGCCACTCCGTTATCCAAGGAACCTCCTCCCGGTGTGGAGGATATGATAGTTGAGGAATGGGACAGTTTTCCTACTGTAGAAGAGATACTCCCAAGAAATCCGATATCCCAGAATGATTTTCACAAAGAACCTACCTCCCCTCCTATTCCGGTGATCTCTGAAACTGAGCAGGCTCACATAGATGATCTCTGATCTACGTACAACATTCCTCCCTATGTTGAGACAATTCTAGTTGGGAGGGACCTCGTGGAGGTCCATAGACCAGGATATTGTGCTTTCTACGTATATCCCTTTGTGATCGGTCATACCCACCCTCTTCTTCCGCTGGTGGAGAAATTCTATCGGTTCTACGAGGTCTGTTCGGTGCATCTATCTCTTTATACGTATGAAAGTTTTCTAACAGTCCTCAATAAGGGTCTACATGTGACATTAGCGCGTATTCATCACATCCCTTTCTACCCAGTTCCCTTCTCCTTGGTCATAGCCTAAAGCGTTCTAGCAACCTTGAAAATGTACTATGCGTGCACTACCCGTCCCTTCCTCGCGGTCTTGGAGGTATTTTAGGACCTCTATTTTCGGACAGTTCTAGACTTTCCTAAGGTTTCAAAGGATAAAAATCTAGGCATCAATCAACAACAAACAGAACAACATTTAAAAAGAACAAATTATAGTCTCACAGGCACCTCCACAAATATAACAAGTAAATGCACGTCTTCAAACAATAGTCAAGTATTTAAGAGAAAATCCTAGAACATGATATCTAGGTGAGCAGTTTTTATACAGTATTGAATTGAGACAAAATGTAGAAGTCCTATTTAGCTTGCCTACTATTTTAGACTTGTTAAATCTGAATAGTTGTAAAAGCACAGTTTCATAGTTGCAGAATTTAAATCGCCCTATAGGCTTGCCTAAACGCAGAACAATAATGTCCTAAGAGCATGATATCTACGTTGATGCAGTAAAATAGTGAACATTTTTAAACGGATACTTGAGATCCTATAGGCATGCTTTCAAGCAATAGTAAAAGTTAAGGCAGTGTTTGAAAACTCATTTAAAGAAGCGGACAGTTGATTAAGCCAATTCAAAATGAACTAATATGAATTAGACTGATTTGTTTAACTAAATTGATTTTAGGTTCAATAGGCATGATTTCTAACTTTAATCCTATAAGCATGGTATCTAATTGTTAAGAGCTGATTTTCGGACTTATATGCATGATTTCTAGTGAGATGAATGTAAATACATGCAGTAATAGATATTGAACTCAATCACTTTACACTCTGTAGGCATGATATCTAATTATAAAGTTGAATTTAACCTTATAGACATGATTTCTATTATTGAAGCCATTTAGATCCTATAGGCAGCATTTCTAATATTGTGGAAGCAAAGGAAACAAAGCAAATGTATTAACATAATGCTATAGGCATGGTATCTACCCGAGTTACCCAACAGATATGTAACTACCCAGCCCTTTTAACTAATCACCTTAATGTTGTTTACAAATAATTATTACAGACCAGCTGAATAAATTACATAAACAATAAAGAAAAAGAAGAAGGTAACTATATAGAGCCTAATATAGGCTCAAATGGCATCCCCAGGCCTCCAATAGCCTCAAATACCAAAGTTTCATAGACAATATCTTGTCTACGTGTGCAGAGTTCCTTAAGGGCCTCAAGAATCCCAGGCAGTGCTCATGCCTAGACTTTTTCTCAAACAAGAACTGATTTAAGTGTAGTGTGGAAAGGCCAGCTCCGACATGCCAGAGTTCAGAGAAATCTCAAGGACCTCAAGGCAGTACACATGCCATAGGAGCATAACCTAATATTCTAGGAGTATTGTGAGAGTGTTTGACATAGTTTTTTTTAAAAATAGTACATAGATGACTTTAGAAGTAGGAAAGTTTTTTCAGAAAACAAGAAATTACTTAGTGGTAAAAGACAGTTTGAGAAGAGTACCAAGCAACAGACAATCAATTAGTCATATTCAGATCAATTAAGAACTTCACATGGGAATGAAAAGATTGTGACACATAAGAATCACTTCAGGATACAAGGATAGGGATGGTAGAAATATATAGTCACAAACTGCATACAACACTTAGGATCTTGGAGACTTAGTAAATAGTTTAGAACATAAATAATAATTGGCATGTCTTGAATAGGATTTAATCATATAGTATGGACATGCTAACTTAAGAAGTAAGTAGAGTGTAAAACATGCATTGAACATGATAGAATTTTAGACATATTAAGCAAAGAAGTAAGAAGGAGAGAGGCAGAATGTAAAACGTACATTGAATAGGACAGAACTTTAGACAGGCTGAGCAAAGAGATAAACAGGAATACTAGTTGAAATCACAATTGATGGACTAATTCAAGAATAAAACACATAGGGTTTGATTTTCAAAACTTAATTAGAGACATACCAGTTAAGGAGAGCAGACAAAAAGTATAGAGAAATCTAGTGCAATAGCTAGCCTTGACTTACAACCGGCTAGTTCAATAGAAGTAGCAAGCAACAGAAAAGATCAGAAAGCTATAAGTATAAGAGAGAGAGTTTTTGAACTAGTGTTAGTTGTTATTTTTTTCAGAACTTAAAAGAAGAGAAAGTTTATAAAATAATCAAAAGCTTGACACATAAGGTAAAATATCAATTAAGTAGTAAATTATGGAAGTCATACGTAAATCACCAAGATCTTACCTCAATCAAGGAACAATTCAATCAGTAGTAAAACATATTAAGTATTTAAGGAAAAGAATAAAGTACAGTTTAGGTATATAATAGGTAATAAGGCGTAAATGCACAATAGTTTAATTAAGGAAACAAATCAATAATAATCAGCGGAATACAAACACGGCAGGGAAAAACAATTAAGGGAGACAAATTCAATCAAATTGAGTAAAGAGGTAAGAATCAAACGTTTAAAGGAAAATGTTCAAATTAAACCCGGGATTACAGGATTCAAAATAATCAATGGTTCAGAAAGTCATGAAAGAGGCAACATGCTTAGCATATAAAATGAGGTAGAGCATGAATAGTCAGGATTTCACACAACTTTAACAAAACCCATAGTTAAACGACACTGATTCAAGGAGAAGTATACAAATCTTGCATGAATGGTCAGTGTGAACATACGTACATAATATTAGTGAAAGGTCGAACTAGGAAAATTCAGTAGAAGCATATTAGGACAAGACAATCACACAAGTCATAAGAATCCAAGATAAGAACACAATAAGATGTACCAATATCCAAAAACTAAACGAAGAACCCCAAAAAATTAGCGTTTTCAGTACAAATGGGCTAGGATTGTAGTAGGTTCATAAAACCATTCAAAAAATGTATTAGAAGCAGAAGTTTAAATATAAAGAATTATCAAACAAGTTTTAAAAAGAAATTCCGAAAACACTACTTTTAAGAAAAGATGAAAAATCACTTGACATCATATGATTCTGGTAAAGAATCTCAAGGACGTTGTAAAACTCACAGGAAACAAACTCAAACCACCTTAGATCTGGGAGGTTTTAGAAAAGAAATTAGGGTTTCAAAGAGAACCATACAGAGATGAAGAAACATATTTAGAAAATCATAGATCGTAGCTAAGATGGGACTATCTCAGTAAACATCACACCAGAATGGCCTAGAACAGGGGAGAAATGAACCCTAGATGTAAGTCAACATAGCCCTGGTCCCTTGAGGGCCTTAGAGATAGCAAGATTGACATGAGAGAGGCCATTGGAGGCTTGAGAGGTAGTGAGAGGTCACTAGAGATAGCCATAGATGGGGGTTGGCGTTTGGAGATTAGGATTTAGATTGATGAGTGTGTGAGAGCAGAGAGGATTTTAGGGCGGTGGTGTAAGGTGGGAAATAGTTAGGTGACCCTAAACCCAAACACGATCGTGATGACGCCTCTCGTGAAGACAAGGCCAGCTGACACACTTCCAATTCACTTTAAACAGTTAAAATAATAAATACTAAGTCTTTAACAGAAATAAAATCCCAAGATAACAGTATAAGTTGCGAAATTAAAAACTAACACAACCCAACATCGGGGTGTCACCAGTCATAAGCATCTAAAGTAATACTGCAAGTTTGAGAGTCTACTCCATTACTAAATAACTGAATCAAAAAGGAAATAAAATAGAGGGAGAATACACTGGGCTGCGAATCGCCAAGTAGCTACCTAGTAAAACTCTGAAGACCTGCCGAAACTATTAACCCTCAGTAGCAGGACTTGTAGCGCCCGAATTTGCACACATGGGTGCAGGGAGTAAAGTGAGTACTCCAACTCTGTGAGTAATAAAAATAAATAAAGACTAAGTGATATAAAATCACGTTAAACACAACAATAAGCTATAAAAAGCATAACAAAATTAGTAAAACATAATTAAGCAGTGAAATCTCATAAAACACCTTTTTAAGCATTTAAACAATTAAAGGAAAAGCATCTAGAAAGGTAAACACACAAGAACTGCTCCTCGGGCTCAATAACAATAACAGAATCAGCCCCTCGGGCAAATATCACAAAACAATACCAGCCTCTCGGGCTATATCTCATATCACAATGGGTACCCGCTCTTACTGGGGATGTATAGACTCTGGGAGGGTCCCCTTGCGGCCAAGCGCAATATTAAGCCATTTCTTGGCATATAAAACAGGCTCTCGGCCTCATATCAATCACAAGCCACCTTGTTGCTTACAATCTCGAGCACTCAACCTCATTATCAAAATCAGTACATCTCAAGTATCCTCACAATACAGGCCCTCAGCCTTACTTAGTCAGAATCACATAAGCCCCTCGGACATCAGTAAAATATTCAGCTCAGCTCAAAATATCTTTAAAAATATCATTTAAGGTGTTTAAATAGAATAACATATCAAAGTTTTGAAAATAGTAAAAATATGGCATGAAATCAAACAGTGAGGAAAATATCAGTAAAATCCCCGAAGAGTCCAAATAGTTGGCACGAAGCCCAAATATGGCATTTATTTTCAAACATGATAATATCAAATAATTTTCTATTAACTACGCAGTAAAACATTCATTCGGGATGGACTAAGTCACAATCCCTAATGGTGCACGACCCCACGTTCGTCATCTAGCGTGTGTGTCACCTCAACATAGCCGAACATTATCTAATACGGGGTTTCATACCCTCATGATATCATTTAAAATCATTACTCACCTCAATCTGGCCCAAAATCTATCTCGCAATTCCTTTGCCCCTCGAATCTACCAAAATCAGAACGTAACCATTAATTTATGCTAAAGGGACGAATCCCACTTGAAAATAATCGAAAAACATCACAAATTCCGAAATTACCAAAACCCGACGCCCGGGCCCACATCTCAGAATTTGATAAGATTCACATCATTAGATTCCTTATCTCCCCATGAGTTTATACATATAAAAAGTTCCAAAATCCAACAACAAATGGTCTTCCGAATCCTCAATGAAAGGGCTAGGTTTCTAAGCCCTAGTTTCTCTAATTTTACCTTTAATTACAGCTCTAATCCGTGCATTAATACCGTAGAATCAAGTTTTTAGGTCCAAAATTCTTACGTCGATGAGTTCTCCTTGAATTCTCTCTTCAAAATTGCCCAAAGCTCTCAAATTCATGTTTAAAAGTGAAGAAACCCTCTAACAATCATGAAGGAGAAAATATAACATTCTGACCTAGGCATTTCCGCATCTGCGGCCAAATACCCGCTTCGACGGTACCGCATTTACGTCCTTGAACTGCAAATGTAGTTGTGGGATCGCACTTGCGAAGGCGTAGGTGCGGAGTGTTGATCGCAAATGCGGAGTGTACCGTTTGTTCTTCTCATAGGGCTACAACCAATGAGAAGCATAAGCAATAACTCTACCCTCTTGCATCAACACATAACTAATACCAACTCTCGAAGCACCACAGTACATGGTATATGAACCTGAAGCTAATGGCAAAACCAATACTGGAGTTGTGCTCAAAGCTATCTTGAGCTTCTGAAAGCTCTAATCACATTTGTCCGACCATACAAATGAAGCACCCTTCTGAGTCAACTTGGTCAAGGGAGATTTGATAGATGAGAATCCCTGAACAAACTGACAATAATACCCTACCAAACCAAGGACTCTTCGAATCTCTATCGCTGAGGACGGTCCTGAAAGTTGTCTTAAGAAGATCAGAGTCCCTGATCTTCAACTGGTGATAACCTGAACGGAGGTCAATCTTGGAGAACACTCTCGCTCCCTGAAGCTGGTTGAACAAGTCATCAATGCGAGGAAAAGGATACTTGTTCTTAATTGTTACTTTGTTCAATTGCCTATAATCAATGCACATCCTTAGAGTGTCATCCTTCTTCTTTACAAATAGAACCGGTGCGCCCCAAGGCGACATACTAGGCCGAATGAATCTCTTTTCAAGGAGTTCCTAATGCTGCCTCTTTAACTATTTCAACTCTTGTGGTGCCATACGATATGATGGAATAGAAATGGGCTAAGTTCCCGGTGCCAGGTCAATACCAAAATCAATATCCCTATCCAGCAGCATGCCCGACAGGTCTGCAGGAAACACATCGGGAAAAGCCCTCACAATTGGAATAGAATCAATACTGGGAGTATCTGTACCGACATCCCTCACAAAGGCTAGATACGAAAGACAACCATTCCTAACCATATGCTGGGCCTTCAAGAATGAAATTACCCTACTAGGAACATAATCAAACAAAACTCGACACTCAATCCGTGGCACACCCGATATAGCCAATGTGGTGGCCGTTGCGTTGAGCCGAAAGGCGGTGAGTATGGGGAGTTTGGAATATATTCCAGTTGGGGAGAGACCTCTTGCAGTTGATGTTCAGGCCTTGGCCAATCAGTTCGTGAGGTTGGATATTTTGGAGCCCAGTCGGGTATTGGCTTGTGTGATTTCTCTATCTTTCTTATATAATCAAATCAGAGAGCTCCATTATGATGATCCACATTTGCTTGTCCTTAAGGATAGAGTTTAGCACGATGATGCTAGAGATGTGACCATCAGGGATAATGGGGTGTTGAGGATGCAGGTCCGGTTATGTGTGCCCAATGTGGATGGGCTACGAGAGTTGATTCTAGAGGAGTCTCAAAGCTCGCGGTATTCTATTCATCCGGGTAACGTGAAGATGTATCAGGATCTAAGATAACATTATTGGTGGAGAAGAATGAAGAAAGACATTATGGGGTTTGTAGCTCGGTGTCTCAATTGTCAGCAGGAGAAATATGAGCATCAGAGACCAGGTGGCTTGCTTCAGCGGATAGATATTCCAAAGTGTAAGTGGGAGAGGATCACAATGGACTTTGTAGTTGGACTTCCATGGACTTTGAAGAAGTTTGATGCTATTTGGGTGATTGTGGATCGGCTGACCAAGTCCGCACACTTCATTCTTGTATGTACTACCTATTCTTCAGAGCAGTTGGCAAAGATCTATATTTGGGAGATTGTTCGTTTGCATGGTGTCCCAGTTTCTATCATTTCAGATAGGGGCACTCAATTTACATCATAGTTTTGGAGGTATGTGCAGCAAGAGTTGGGTACTCATGTTGAGTTGAGCACAACTTTTCATTCTTAGAGGGACGGGCAGTCCGAGTGCACTATTTAGATATTGGAGGACATGTTGCATACTTGTGTCATTGATTTCGTAGGGTCATGGGATCAGTTTATATAGTCTACAGAGTTTGCTTATAACAACAGCTACCAGTCGAGTATTCAAATGACTCCATATGAGGCTTTGTACGGGAGGCAGTATAGATCTCCAGTTCATTGGTTCGAGCCGGGTGAGGCTAGGCTATTGGGGATAGATTTGGTGCAGGATGCTTTAGACACGGTGAAAGTGATTAAGGAGAGTCTTCGTACCGCATAATCGAGGAAAAAGATTTATGCTGACAGGAAGGTTTGAGATGTGTCTCACATGGTTGGCGAGAAGGTTTCACCCACGAAGGGTGTTATGAGGTTTAGAAAGAAGGGTAAATTTAGTCCGCGGTTCATTGGGCCTTTTGAGGTGCTTAATAGGATTGGGGATGTGTCTTATGAGCTTGCTTTGCTACCCAACTTGTCGAGTGTGCACCCGGTATTTCATGTTTCTATGCTCTGGAAGTATATTGGGGATCCGTCTCATGTTCTCGATTTCAACACGGTTCAGTTGGATGGTGATTTGACTTATGATGTAGAGCCATCAGCTATTCTGGAGCGTCAGGTTCAAAAGTTGATGTCAAAGGATATAGCTTCAGTGAAAGTGTAGTGGAGAGGTCGACCCCTGGAGGAGGCTACCTAGGAGACCGAGCGGGAGATGCGGAGCATATATCCTTAAATGTTTGAGGCTTCAGGTATGTTTCTTGACTCGTTCAGGAACGAACGTTTGTTTATGTTGGGGAGGATGTAACGACCCGGCCAGTCGTCTCATTAGTTACCGCTCCATTTTCCCTATTTCTGCTTCTTATTGCTTTGTTAATCGGTTATATATGTGATCGGGTTGGTTGGCTCGGGTTCGAAATGGTTTTGAGAAGGTTTGAGACACTTTGTCTCTTTTAAGAAAGCTTAAGTTGGAAAAGTCAACCGGATGTTAACTTATGTTTTAGAGGGCTCGGATGTGAGTCCCGATGGTTTAGATAGCTTCGAGAGGTAATTTGGGACTTAGGAGCGTGATCGGAATGCGTTTTGGAGGTCCGGAGTAGATTTACGCTTGAATTGGCGAAGTTGGCCTGCTCATGACTCATCAGACCTATGTAACCTAGGTTCTCATACCAACTGCGCCAATTCAAGTGTAAATTTACTCTGGACCTCCAAAACTCATTCTGATCACGCTCTTAAGTTCTAAATCACCTATCGAAGCTATCCGAACCATCGGTTCTCACATCCGAGCCCTCTAACACATAAGTCAACATCTGGTTGACTTCCAACTTAAGCTTTCTTAAAAGAGACTAGGTATCTCAAACCTTCGAAAAACCTTTCCAAACCCGATCCAATCAACCCAATCACATATAGAACTGATTAACAAAGCAATAAGAAGCGGAAATAGGGAAAACAGAATCGTAATAAAAAATTGGGATGGGTATTGGGGTTGGAATTGAAATGCAATTAGGCCATATTTTAAATAGCCATTTTAAACCCTATATAATTTATAAAAATAATAAATGATTTCTTAAAAAACTAATTTCGTGTATTAAAATGGTTTAAAATAGTTATTTAACATTTTGAAAATATAAAAGATCATTTTATGCATCAACAACGTAATTATGCATTAATAGGGCTAGTATTGCAAATATATGCAAATTAGCTTTAAAATGTAAATGCAATTATAAAAAATGCACTAAAAAATTTTAATCAATATTTTGCCATAAATAAAGAATTTAGATGGCTAAATTACCACAAAAATAATTTGAAGGATAATTATTGAAAATTGTATGAGTAAAAAGGGAAGGAATAAATCAATTTCAAGCCTTTAAAATTATAGAAAATTTATAAAAATTCTCATGCATGCTTATATATGGATATATGGGATTTTGAAAGTATATATATGTATTAAAAACATATAGGGAAAAAATTGGGTATGAACAACTGTCGTTCTTTACCCGCGAAGGATGAAAGTGTATTTGGGTAAAGAAATGATGGATGATTTTTGACCGTATGGGATGTTTTTGAAAGACAGATGCCGAAATCTGATCTTGGAGTTTCCTACATATCCCTAGTCTTATAGGAATCAGTCCATGTGTAGTTCCAGATTCATCGGTGGAATACACCGATGAAGTCATTTCAAGAACGAACACGAGATGCGGAAGCGACCATGGTGAGCGGTTAGGGTTCGAGACAATTGAATGAATTGGAGTGAGATCGCTCCTACCAGGATAGTGGTTTCTTACAGGTTACCTGCAGATAAAAGATGCTACAAACATATATTTGTGCAAAAATTTAAACGTGATGCAGATTCCTTTTGTATCATGAAGGTTGTCTTTGGACGGTTAAAGATGACTTCCTTGGACCGTGACGTCATGGGCCATGAATTATTTGGTAAGGGATTCGTAGGCCATGAAATGATGTTCTCGAGCCATGAAGATGGTTCTTATGAACCATGACGCCTTTGAATAATTACATGCAAATTTGAGGAATCCTCAGGCCATGGCATGGTCTCTTCCGGCTATGAGGATGATGCCTTTGGATAGATTGGCAATATTTCAGCGCATGATATGCAATAACATGATGTTAAGAAGAAAAGGCTTAGTCTTATGAAATGGAGGATAGCTTAGCCTGATTGAGAAGCAAATAAATAGTAATAGAAATAGAGCAATATTCGTGCAAAGAGGGACAATGCTTAGTCCAATGCGGATGGAGGCAAGGATTAGCCTCATGCAAATATGGAGGCAAGGATTAGCCTCATGCAAATAGGGAGGCAGGGATTAGCCTCATGCAGATAGGGAGGCAGGGATTAACCTCATGCAAATAGGGGGCAGAGACTAGCCTTATGCAAATAGGGATGCAATGATTAGCCTCGTGTAGATGGAAGCAGGGATTAGCCTCATCCAAATATGGATGCAGGGATTAGCCTCATGCATAGGGAGGCAGGGATTAGCCTTATGCTAGTGTGGAGGCAGGGATTAGCCTCATGCAAATATGGAGGTAGGGATTATCCTCATATAAGTGTGGAGGCAGGGATTAGCCTTATTCAAATATGGAGGTAGGGATTAGCCTCATGTAAGTATGGAGGCAGAGATTAGTCTCATGCAAGTGTGGAGGCAGGGATTAGCCTCACGCAAATATGGAGGCAGGGATTAGCCTTATGCAAGTGAGGCAGGGATTAGCCTTATGCAAATATGGAGGCAAAGATTAGCCTTATGCAAGCGTGGAGGCAGGGATTAGCCCCATGCAAATATTGAGGCAATGATTAGCCTCATACAGATGGGAGGCAAGGATTAGCCTCATACAGATAGAGGCAGGGATTAGCCTCGTGTAGATATAGAGGCAGGGGTTAGCCTCATGCAAGTATGGAGGCAGAGATTAGTGATAACTAGGATTTATAATACATTTTACACTCCTTCTTGCTTAAGTTTTGATTAGAAATGTGTACAAAATAGTCTCAAAGGCTCACAAGTTGTACTTGATTGCAAGGTTTGTCAAAAACCAGCCCAAAAATAGTGAAACATGCACAAGTACCAAGACCAAGACCAAGCTCAATCAAACAGGGCTAGTACGACCGCACACCATTTTTGTGCGGTCCGCAAAGATGAAGATCAGAGAGTATGCTTCTCAGTCAACCAGGCAATGCGGCCGCAAAGGATTTTGTGAGGTTCGCATTGATTACATTTCTGTCGCACTTGACTTTATGCGGTCCGCATTGCCCAAGATCAGAGAGTTACCAATTGGAGGATTATGCCCAATGTGGTCTGCGGTCCATTTTTTGTGGACCACAATAGAAGCCACCGTGGGCGCGGTACATTTTGTGCGGTCCGTGATGGACAACTTCAGAAAGAAGATTAATTAAGCCAAGAAACTTAGTACGGTCGCACTCAATTTAGTGCGTTCCACACTAGCCCCGTAGGGGTATTTTTGTCCAGAATTTTTAGTCTAGTATAAATAGTTTCTTTTCCCATTTTTAGGTCATCAGATTGATTTTTGGACAGAGTTGCGCTTGTGAACATTTTTCTTTTAGTATTTTGAGTAATATTTTATTAATTTCACCATTTAATCTTCATGTTTTATATTTTAATTAATTATTGTGGGTTTTTCTTCATCTATTTCTTTGTTTTCTTCTACAATTATGAGTAGCTAGACCCATTAGCTAGGGTTAGGGCTCAACCCTAGTGTGGATAATTGATGGGACTTGTATTTTGATGCTTGATTGTCTATGGGTGTTTGGTATTTGGCCTAATTTAGGGTTTTAATGTTGAATTAGTGGTTGCCAACACTAGTTTATGCCTAGTAGACTTTGTCTCTTCTTGAGAAAGAGAGCCTAAGTCCATGAAATTGGTCCAACAAGGAATTGTGGCGTATTCAAGAGATTGATAGTCCCAATTAAAGGGTTAAACCTAGAGATAGTAATACCCGACTTGAACCTCAATTGCTTGCACAAATTTGCATACCCAATTGATCTTCAGAAAGTCAATTCGAGCAAAATCACTCGAACTGCCGAGAGGTATAGAGTGAGTATAATCGTGAAATGGTTATATCATACTCCCCAAATATGAAAATTTAGCCTTAGACTCGAGAATCTGTCAGTTAGCCTCCTATGAGAAAGTCACTACCCTAGTGCCTTTTATCTATTTGAACAACTCCCAATAGTTTTATCATAGCATTACTTAGTCTAATTTAGCATCCTAGTAGTATAAAATTAGAAGTAAAATCAAAACCAACAATGTTTAGGAGTGCAATTAGGAACAAATACGCAAACTCCAATTTAGATAGAAACTCAACTCCAATATCTAGCTCCCTGTGGAAATCGATCCCGACCTTCTCGGGTAAAAGCTGCTTCGACCTCTCTTACTACTTTGTGTAGTACAATGTTGGACTTGATCACTTTTTGGCGTTGTTGCAAGGGGAGCTAACAGTTTTCGCTATTTATCTAAATAGTTTTGTGTATTGTTCTTCTTTTCTTCTTTGTTACTAATTTGTGTGTGTCACAACCTCAGGTACAAAATGGCAGCAAATGCTAATGACCCTCTTGGAAATGTAATTGCGGGGAAGGAGGTTGATGATATCGGAGATGATGAGGTTCGTCTTGTACCTCAAGGACAACGTAGAGGCTGCCAAGCCAATGCTAATGCCAATGACAATATTCTAGACCCTCCTCTACCACCTCCAAGAGTGGCTCAACGAGTGCTTCGAAACCAAGGCTATGCAAGTGCAATTGTCCTACCCCGAATCCAGGCGGGCAATTTTAAAATCACCAATGTTATGTTGACATTGCTGGAGTGGCGTGGGTATTTCACGAGCGCTACCAATCAAAATGCTTACAACCATATCAAGGGTTTCGTAGACACCTGTTAGGGGAGAAAGCAAAACTAATGTGTCCGAGGATGCACTTTGGTTGATACTCTTCGCTTTCTCACTTAGAGGGAAGGCATTGGATTGGCTTGAGCGACTTCCCAACAATTCTATCACTACTTGGGATGAGTTGGCAGATAAGTTCATAGCAAAGTTTTTCTCACCGGGGCACATGGAAACATTAAGGGATGAGATCTTAGCTTTCACACAGGAGCCCACCGAGCCATTACATGAGATTTGGGAGCGATATAGAACAATGGTGAAAGAATGCCCCAACAATGATATGACCGAGGCGATGATCCAACAGACTTTCTACCGGGGCATTAACACTATAAACCAATGCATAGTGAATCAACTTACTGGGGGAAACTTCATGAAGCTGACTTATGATGAGGCTTATGGAATTCTTGACGAGATGGCTGACACTTCTTCTGCTTGGAAAAGTAGAGCCAATATGCCCTAGGGTGGCCCCACGGTCACTCATTTGCACAAAGAGTTACATGATCATGGGTAGGCTATAACTGAGTTGACAACTATGATAAACCAACTACCGAAAGTACATTTGTAACAAGTTCAAAATACTTACCAAGTGAATGCTATGGAGGGTGTCAACATGCTAGTCAACAAAAGACGACAAAGAGGTCAACAGAAACAAGGGAATTCAGAGCAAGTTGACAACGATTGTGGTGGATTCCAAGATGATGGTTATGATGAGCAAATTGAAGAGGTGCAATACGTGAATAATTATCAAGGCTAAAGGGGCAATTCTTCCAAGTCAATTGGGGCAATCAACAACAACAAGACAATGGTATTTGGGGAAACAACAACCAAAATTCCAATTGGGGCTATCAGAACAATAATCAAAACAATCAGGGTAATTGGAATGGAAACAACAACAACTGGGGTGGTAACAATAATCAAGGAGGCAAGAACAATGGAAATCAAGGAAACTGGGGGCAAGGCTTTCAAAGGCCCCTAATATACCAACAACCGAAAATCCACCCCCATTTTCATCACAAGGGCCTAGTTCTTCCAACAATGACATGGGGAGAATATAAATGATGTTCGAACATATGATGAAAAAGACTGTGGATTCCGATGCTCAGTTCTGTTCCCATAATACTTCAATTAGAAATTTGGAGGTTCAATTAGGCTAAATATCCCAATCCTTGAATACTCGTCCTAAAGGGCTCTACCAAGTGATACGGTAGTGAACCCGAAGGGTGGAAACAATCATGTGATGGCAGTAGCTAAAAGGAGTGGATGAGGCGGTGATGAGAATGCCTCCAAACAAAAGCAAATTGTGAGTGATGAAGTTGAGTTGTAAGAAGATGAAGTTCCTTTGGTGGTTGAAAATGTGATTGATGAGAATGTGAATACATAAGTGAGGATTGATATTCAAGATGACGAGGTGGAAACTCAGAATGACGTGAACCTATCTAGGGAACACGTAATAGACATGCCAAAGCCGGTTGTTCCTAAAGCCAAGGCTCCTTTGCCAAGGCCACCTCCAACTTACGCTCGCGAAGTAGAAAAATGAGAATCATTTTAAAATGTTCATTGACATGATGAAGAGCTTATCCATTAATATGACTTTTATGGAGGCTCTTGAAAAAATTGTGGACTATGCTAAATTTATGAAGGACTTGGTGACAAAGAAACGTTCTATGGATTGTGAAACTATAAAGATGACCCACCAAGTTTGAGAAATTGTGCACTCAATGGCCCTGGAGCTAGAAGATCCCAATGCTTTCACCATTCCTTACACCATTGGGAGTACAGACTTTGCTAAATCTCTATGTAATTTGGGGGGCAAGTATCAACTTGATTCCCTACTCAGTTTTCAAGACTTTGGGTATTGGCAACCGAGTCCAATTCCATGAGACTGAAAATGGAGGATAGAACTATGAAGAGACCATTGGGTATTATTGATGATGTTCTTGTCCGGGTGGATAAAATTTATCTTGCTATCTAATTTTGTGATCCTAGATTGTGCGGTAGATTATGAAGTTCCGATCATATTGGGGAGACCTTTCCTTGCTACGGGGAAGGACTTAGTTGATATGGAAGCAGGGGAACTTACCTTCTGGGTGGGTGGTAAGAAAGTGGTCTTTCATGTGTGCAAGTCAATGAAGCAGCCCAACAGTTCTGAGGCGTAGTCTTTTGTGGGTCTTGTCACAACAGTTATAGTTGATGATACTAGTGCGGTGATCAATGTAGAGGACCCTCTAGAGGCAGCATTGTTGAATCTTGATGACAATGATAATGAGAGCCGAGTGGAGTGTGTGAATGCTTTACATGGAATGAGCTCTTATTCTTATGATCCTAGGAAACTCTCTTTGGATCTTAAAAATAGAAAGACTCCTCCAACTAAGCCTTCAATCGAGGAACCTCCAGTGTTGAAGTTGAAGCCATTGCCTCCACACCTCAGGTATGAGTTCTTAGGCCCTAGTTCTACTTTGCTAGTTATTTTTTCCTCTTGTCTTACTAACGTGCAAGTTGATGCCATATTAGTGGTGCTTTAAAAGCGGAAAAAGGAAATTGGATAGACTTTAGCAGATATTTGGGGGATAAGCCCCATCTTCTATATATATAATATTATTCTGGAAGATGATGCAAATCCCTCTTTGGAACATCAAAGGATGATGAATGAAGCAATGCAAGAAGTTGTGAAAAAGGAGGTGATCAAGTGTTGGATGTCAGGGTTGTGTACCCCATTTCTGATAGTTCTTAGACTTCGCCGATGCAATATGTATCGAAGAAGGGTGGCATGACCGTGGTTACAAATTCAAAAAATGAGTTGATTCCTACTAGAACAGTCACCAGTTGGAGGTTATGCATGGACTACCTCAAGTTGAACAAAGTGACTCTCAAAGATCACTTTCCATTGCCTTTTCTTGATAAGATGCTAGACCGATTTGCTGGGCGTGCCTTCTACTGTTTCTTGGATTGTTATTATGGATACAACCAAATCTTGATTTCTCCAGAAGATCAGGAGAAGAAAACATTCACTTGTCCATATGACACCTTTTCTTTTTATAGGATGCCCTTTGGGTTGTGTAATGCACCGACTACATTTAAACGGTGTATGATGACCATTTTCACCGATATGGTGGAAGATATTTTGGAGGTGTTCATGGATGACTTTAGTGTTGTGGGTGATTCATTTGATGAGTGTTTGAAAAATCTTGATAGAGTATTGGCCAGTTGTAAAGAAACCAATCTTGTTCTTAATTGGGAGAAATGCCACTTCATGGTGGAAGAGGGCATAGTTCTTGGGCACAAAATTTCAAAGAATGGCATCGAGGTGGATAAAGCAAAAATTGATGTGATTTTAAGGCTCCCTCCCCTACCTCTTTCAAGGGAGTTAGAAGTTTTCTTTGGCATGCGGGGTTCTACCGGCGATTTATCAAAGACTTTTTGAAGGTAGTGAACCCCTTATGCAAGTTATTGGAAAAAGATGCTAAATTTGTGTTCGATGAGAGATGTATGCAAGACTTTGAAATTCTCAAGTATAAGTTGACCACCACTCCTATCATTACCGTACCTAATTGGAGCTTGCCCTTTGAGCTCATGTGTGATGCGAGCAATGTTGCGGTTAGGGCAGTTTGGGGTCAACGAGTGAAAAAAAATGTTTCATCTGGTGTACTATGCGAGCAAGACAATGAATGATGCTCAAGTGAACTACATGGTGACTGAGAAAGAGCTTTTGGCTATAGTGTTTGCAATGGAAAAATTTCGGTCGTATCTTATGGGTGCCAAGGTCATAGTCCATACCAATCATGTCACACTCCGGTACTTGATAATGGAGAAGGATTCCAAAGCTAGACTGATGCGATGGGTATTGTTACTTCAAGAGTTTGATTTGGAGATTGTGGACAGGAAGGGTAGTGAAAACCAAGTGGTGGAACACTTGTCCTGCTTGGAAGAAGAGGGGAGTCCTCGAGATGGCCTAGAGATCAATGATTCATTTCCCGACGAACAACTACTTTCGATGTCGGTGAACGGTATGCCATGGTTTGCGGACGTTGCTAATTTCCTTGTGACTGATAAACAATACAATCCTTGACAAAATCTGCGATGACTTTCTTGGTTACACCTTTGTAAGACGTAACTTCTACCCATTTTGTGAAGTAATCAATGGCTACCAAAATAAACATGTGTCTGTTTGAAGCAGTTGGCTCAATCGGGACAATAACATCCATTCCCTAGGTGGCGAATGGCCAAGGTGAGCTTGTTGGATTGAGCTCGTTTGGTGACACTTTTATCATATCGGCATGCACATGGCATTGAAAGCACTTGCGGACATACCGAATGCAATATTTCTCCATGTTCATCCAAAAGTAATCGGCTCTGCGTATCTTCTTAGCCAAGACAAAACAATTCATGTGCAGGTCGCAGGTCCCGACATATACATCCACAAGTAGCTTAGAAGCTTCCGTTGCTTCGACATATCTTAGTAAACCAAAATCAGGAGTTCTTCTATACAAGTTTCCTCCATTGTGGAAGAAGTGATTGGACAATCTCCGGAGTGTGCGTTTCTAAGCATGATTTGCATGCTCCGAATATTCTCCTTTCGATAAGTACTCCTTGATGTCATGGAACCAAGCCTTTCTATTCATCTCTTTTTCAATACGAGCACAATATGTCGGTTGATTATGAATCTTCACCGGATTGGGATCAATATAATTCTTATCTGGATGTTGTATCATTGATGACAAGGTGACCGACACATCGGCAAACTCATTCTAAATTCTGGGCACATGTCGGAATGCTATGTTCGTGAACCATTTTCTTAATTCCTGCACATGGTGCACATATGGAAATATCTTGGAATTCTTGGTGTCCCACTCTCCTTATACCTGTTGCACAAGCAAATCTAAATCACCGATTACCAGCAAATCCTAAATGTTCATGTCGACTACCATGTTGAGCCCTACTATGCAGGCTTCGTACTCTACCATATTCTTGGTAGAGGTAAATATGAGTTTAGCAGATACCAGATAATGCTGACCTGTTTCTGATACCAAAACTGCTCCAGTGCCCACTCATTTCAAATTTCAGCTCCATCAAAGAACATCCTCCAACTGTAGTATGCTTAGGTAATGTCTTCCCCTAGGAACAACACTTCATCAGGAAAATATGTATTCAAAGGTTTGTATGCTCCTCGCACCGGATTTTCAGCAAGGTGATCTTCCAATGTATGTACCTTGGTCGCCTTTTGAGTTACATAGACAATGTTGAGCTCACTCAACAGTATCTGCCATTTGGCCAACTTTCCAATCGGCATGGGATTCTGGAATATGTACTTCAGAGGGCCCATCCTGGATATGAAGTATATAGTGTAGGCGCAGAAGTAGTGCCTCAATTTCTGAGTTGTCCAGGTCAAAGCACAACAAGTGCGTTCCAGCAGAGAGTACCGTGCTTCGTAAGGTGTGAACTTCTTACTCAGGTATTATATGGCCTTCTCCTTCCTTCTTATATCGTCATGTTGTCCCAAGACACATCTGAAGGCCCCATCCAATACAGAAAGATAGAGTAACAAAAGCTTTCTGATAATCCTCCATCCAGCTTGTTTCGGCATCTTTCCTCAGCATCTTGAAGATAGGTTCACATATGACTGTGAGTTGTGCTATAAAGCGACTGATGTAGTTGAGACATCCTAGAAATCTCATCACGTCCTTTTTGCTCTTGGGTGGCGGTAACTCCTGAATAGCCTTGACTTTAGACGGATCGACCTCGATCCCTCAATGACTGACGATAAATCCCAATAACTTTCCTGCGGGAACCCCGAATGCACACTTTGCGGTGTTCAGTTTCAAATTGTACCTGCTTAGCCTATTAAAAAACTTTCTCAAGTATTCTATGTGATATGCGGTCCTCTTGGACTTGATAATGACATCTTCTACATATACCTCTATTTATTTACGTATCATATCATGGAAGATGGTTGTCATAGATCTCATGTAAGTAGCCCTAGCGTTCTTCAGACCGAATGGCATCATCTTGTAACAGTATACACCCTAAGTGTAATAAAATCTATTTTCTCTGCATCTTCTTCATCCATACAGATCTGGTGATAACCCCCGAAGAAATCCACAAAGTATTGGAGTTCATGCTTGGCGCAGTTGTTGATCAAAATGCGTATGTTTGGTAGTGGGAAGCCGTCCTTGGGACTTGCTCTATTTAAATCCCGATAGTCAACACATACTCTGACTTTCCCATCTTTTTTTGGAACCGACACAATGTTGGCTAACCAAGTTGGGTACTCAACCACCCTGAGAACTTTGGCCTTGATCTGCTTGGTAACTTCCTCTTGATTTTCAAGCTCATGTCTGGTTTGAACTTTCTGAGTTTCTAATTTACTGGCGGACACATGGGATTAGATGGAAACTTGTGAGCCACTATGGATGTGCTCAAACAGGTCATGTCATCATAAGACCGTGCGAAAATGTCCGCATATTCTTTTAGGAAACAAATGTATCCATCCTTCTCTATTGGAGACAAGTAAATGCTGAAATGAGTCTCCTTGACGGTCTCGGCATCTCCTAAATTTACTGCTTTGGTTTCGTCCATATTGGACTTAGGCTTATTCTCAAAATATTCAACCTCCCTGACAATTTCCTCAGGTATCTCATCTTCTTCATCTGAATCACTATTCTCATGTTGCGTTGCCTCATTACATGTCATAGTTACTGGTTCATTAGGAAAAGTAATAATAACACTGTAGAAAGGAAAGGTGACAAAAATAGTAATGAATAATAAAGAGTAATTGTATTTGATTAAAACTGAAAAATCATCCAGACAAGTACGGCTCGATGAATCGAGCATTTATTTTGAAATAAGTAAATCTTAAAACAAAATTACTGGTAATCTTAAATGCCTAGAATGGCTATAGAAGTAAAATTTCCCAAGCTACACAGGGACTCGGCGGGCTCGGGATGGTGTGGCGGTCCAGTTCCTGAGAATGACTCCCTTATTTACGATCTAAATAGTTAGGCCTTCTTCCCTCTCCTCCTCAATTATGGCACTGCAATCCATGTCTTCATCTTCCAAGAAAAAATTCTTCAACCCAGATAGTGCTTCCTCTTCTGCAGTCCCTAATATTATATTAGCTTGGTAAAAAGCTTGTTCCAAGCATGGCACTGGTTGCTCGAGAGGGTAATATGGTCCACACCATGGAGGTGACCAATTTCTATACTCTTGCCATATATACTGGTATCCGAGCCCGAAAGTAGTACCATGACCCTTCAACCGTATCAGTTTAGTTATACCTGGGAGGTTCTTTCCCAACCTTTGTCGGGTTCATATCCAGACCAGGCTAGTATGCTTTCTATTTTACTACTCCACCATTTATCCTTCTCGATGGCATTGACCCATTTAATGTGGGGATAGGTTTCCCCTCCTAGCCTTATTCTATGTCCAATGGTCGGGATGGTTTGACTGGTGTAGATGGGGTTACTTCCATCTTCATGAATGATCACCTCCTGACGGTTCCATTCGAACTTCACGTCTTGATATAATATGGAAGGCACGGCTCCAGCGGCATAGATCCATGGTTGGCCCAACACAAGATTATATTATCCAGGTATTTCGAGCACATGAAACTCGACATCGAACTAATTTAACTCCATCTGCAAGCAAAGGTTGATATCCCAGATCGTGGCCCTTTATGACACATCGAAAGCTTTCACGTTCATGTTTCCTATTTCATAGAAACCTTTGTCCAATCTTTTCAGAGTGTCCAATGGACAAATATTTAGGCTTGAACCTCTATCAACTAGGACCCTAGCAATGAATTTGTCTTCAAATTACACTGTGGTATGCAATGCCCGATTATGATTCAAACCCTCAAGCGGTAGCTCATCTTCGTGGAAGATAATCTTATGACTTTCTAATACTTGCCCTACTATATTGGCTATTTCTCCGCCAGTGATGTTGTTGGGTACATAAGCTTCACTCAACACCTTCATTAAAGCGTTCTTATATGCCTCCGAATTTCGCAATAGTGACAGGATGGATATCTAAGCTGGGGTTTTGTTCAAATGGTCAATGACGGAATACTCCCTTGCTTGTACTTTCCTCCAAAAGTCATCTTGCCCTATCTCAATAATAGGCTGCCTGGTAGTGGCATTCTTACTTGAACCTCTCAAATGTTCAGGTGTATAGACTCTTCCAGTTCTACTCATTCCTTTTGCAACGTCAGATTCCTCGACATTGGCCTTCCCTTTTCGCCGAGCCTCGGCAACATAATCTCAGTGTATTGCTTTTGAATCAATGGGAGGTGTGGTTGATACTATCACTGTGAAATGTGTGACCACTTCTACTTCAAACAGGGAGGGGGTGGCCGCAGGCGGAGCCACCTCTACCTCGAAGTAAACTGATATAGTCACTTCAATATCAGTTGGTGACTGAGTCTATACCACAATAGGAGTAAGTGTGACTACAACTTTAAAGTTATCCTTCTTGAATAAGCCTAATTGACCCCTCGGGGTCCCATTCTTCGTTTGTGTTTGTCACATGTACTCCACCACCTCTATGATTAGGGAGGGGGTTATTGCGGACACTAGGTGAGGCTTCCTTCGCCTATATGACCTTGTTGTCAATTAGCATCTGGATCTTATCCTTCAATATTCGGCACTTAGCAGTTGTGTGCCCCTTCATACCAGAATGGTACTCACAATTTTTGTTCAAATTGACCCATTAGGATAGGTTTTCTAATGCCACAACGGGAACAGGAATGACGCAATCCACAACTTTCAACCTTTCATACAACTGGTCGAGGGGCTCAGCAATGGCGGTATATTATCTGGGCGGCTTGCGGTCAAAGTTGGGTCTTATTCTTGGATAATTTTGGCGAGTTTGTGGTAACTAGAAATGAGACGATTTGGAGTTATTGGTGTGATGGAGAGTGGTTGTTTGGGTGTATTTAGGAGATGAGGGTCGATATGTGGGTGGTGGTGCCTGGTACGTGGGTGGAGGTGTTTGATATGTGGGTGGAGTTGTTTGATATATAAGTTGAGGAGTTTGATATGTGTATAGAGATATTGGGCCTTGAGCCACCATCACTGTCCCAACATCTTCTTTGATATGTCGCCTGATTGCAATACCTTATTTGTGGTCTGTAATGCCTCAAAGTTTGTTACCATCCAACTTTTGATTCCTTCTTCGATTCTTTCCCCGTGTTTGATGATATTGGAAAACTTATGATTTTCAATAATAATCAATCATTCATAGTATTTCGGATTATGTGCTCTGATGAAGAACTTGTTCATTTGTCCACTTTGGCCGCTTCCGATCTCCAACGGGTAGCATATTCGCAGAAGTTCTCGGTGGGTTTCTTCTTGAGATTCTGGATATAGAAAATATATGGTGCATTTTTTGTGTTGAACCTGAACCGGTCCATGAAATCGGATGCCATACTTACCCAACTGGACCATTTCTTGGGATCATGGCTGATGTACCAGGACAAGGCATCTCCAGTGAGACTCCTCATAAAGAGTTTCATCCGAATCTTTCATCCTTTCCGACCCCAAAAAGCTTGTCACAATAAGTTTTCAAATGAACCTTGGGATCACCTGCACTATCAAACATCTCGAACTTGGGGAGCTTGTACCCCTCTGGCAGTTCTACATCTGGCTGTATGCATAAGTCTTTATATTTCAAATCTTCTATTCCTTTGTCTCCTTCGACACCCTGAACATGGCTCATCAACTTCTTGAGTTCTTCAGCTATGTTTTTAATGAGTAGGACCTTTTCGGAGGATTCCGGTGTATAGGAGTTTGGTTGGATAGAGTGAGGTACAGTTTCCACATATATAGGGTTGCTCTTATGGGTGCTAGGGACTTGGGTGTAACGGTGGTCATGGGTGGAATTTTGGGTCGGGAATGGGTGGTGGTGTATTTTGGGGAATGTGGTAAGTGGTAGTTGGTGGGTACTGAATTGGTTGATGGTGGTGTTATGGCAGAGTTGGTAATTGTAATAGGTTGGGATTCTGGGGTAGAGTTACGTATTGATTTTGTGCGGGAGGATTTTGTGGATGTTGGTTTTGTGTATTTTGGGAGGTGCTGGGTTCTTTGTGTTCTGTTGGTTGATGTCAGGGACATTCAGGGTGAGCGACAAGTTTGCCAAATTGCGGACCAGATCAAGTTCTCCTTGCAATTCCAATATCTTTAGTTCCAATCTCAATACCAGTTTATTCGGTGCCGGAGTGCTACGTCCATCTTAAGTTTCTGCGTTCTCAATATTTTCCTTTCGGATACCACTTAAGTTGTCCATTTTTGGTTTTCCTTTACTTTTTGTGTTGCTTGGAGGAGGAGGAGGTGGAGGGCCTCTTTATCTGGCATGACACGCTGATGAGGCCAGTATGAATGTAGCAACCTAAGGGGATGGGAATAACCAAAATAAGGAAAAACAAAAAAGGTAACAAGTCAGTGAGGATTTTGAAATGTTTTCAGTATTTAAACATATATTGCGGAAATGTAAATTCGTGTCTTAATTTGGGAGCCTCATTGTGCCCGAGGTAGGCCTAGTGAAAAATTGATTTGGAGAACTTAGATTCCAACAAATGCTTCATTTCATAATATAAAAATAGATGAATCCCAAAACGACACTAAGATAATAGAAAAAAATAAGTCACTACTCGCACTTGGCCTTATTACATTTTAGGAAAGCAAAAAAATCTAGCCTATTTGGTCCCAGAAGGACCTTCCCCAGATCCGATCTTCCTGACTCCATCATATAGATCACCCATCTCGTGTAGTCCCAGAAGCAAGTAGGCTCTAGCCAGATGTCCTCCTTCAGCTCCTTCAGTGTTCTAGCAATCTTCAATCCTCTTTATGACTTTACCTTCTAGCTCCACTATTCCTCACTCCAGATATTCCAATTTCCTGTTGGAAATGACTTCCATTTCTTTCCATTCCTCGATCAACCCCACATTCCTCTCATGTATTTCCTGATGCTCATTCTCATAGTCATGAACCCTCTTGCGCAACCTGTTGTATTTGACTTGAGCTTAAGCATCTTCATCTATGATTCTATTCCCTCGACTAGCCTCTGGTATCACCATTCCTCTGAGATTGTCCTCCAACCATGCTGGGTAGAGAGGTTCGCTCCCTGCACGATATATGCCTGGCTCGATGGTGTTCTTTTCCATAATAATCTTGCAGTGCCATATGTGCTGAGCTTGGCATTTGTAAGGGACATCATCGTCTTGAAAGTCTGCCCTAAAATGACTCATCTTGGCAACCCTTGGTACAACCTATTTCCTGCTTGCTTGCCTCATAGCTCGGATAGGGACATACGGCTATATTCCTCTCAACCCAATAAACACCAAGTGTGGATCATCCCTGGATCTGATGATGAATTTGTCTGTTGGAACCATTGAAACATCCATTGCACCTGTTCCTCGGTCAGATTGTCCGAAAAATCTACCTATTCTTTAGCACTTTCTGGATAAGAAAACCTGTCTGGAATATAAGTCATCCTCTTAGGGTGATGGAAGGAAATATGGTCGTTCCAAGCCCTTCGCAAAAATTCTTGGTGATGGTGACCCTTTTAGAAAGGTTCCAACAACCGCAACTGCAACAACAAGTTACAACCCTCAAAATGCTTGACCCCTCTTTGACAGCGCTCCAAAGCCTTGTAGATGTCGGCTATGATCATGGGGACTATAGTGTATGTGTTTCCATTGATCCCTTCCATCAAAGTCATGGCGACCATGTCCAACCTAGTGTGGATTCTTTCTTTTTTCATTGGAACACTATCAGGCCTAAGAAGCATACGATGAACACGAACACTCTGTGGTGGATGTGGCCTAAAGAAGTGAGAGAGAGCTCATCATAGTAGGTATGGTAGGACTTGCTATGGCCATACCTCTCATAAATATTTTCGAAGGGTATGTAATATTCTTCAGGCACACTAGGTCGGCATTCTTCTTCAGCCCCAACATCTTTAAAAACCATTTTCGAGTATTGTTCTCCAGCACCAATAGCCCGGGACTATCCAAATCAATCCCGCAAGCCCTCCAATTTCTTATAAAAGCGGTGTCATTTTTATTTCACTGAAACGGAACACGGCCCTTTCACCATCCCAAAACAAAGTGGCATTCTTGATCAACTTGTTGTTTGGCTCAATGTCTAGCAGGGAAAGCAAGTTTCCCAGGTACTTTTTTTTACATGTTTCTTGTCACTTGAGGAAAGGTCCTTCCACCAATCTAGTAGCAATAATGGGATGTTGCTAACCATACCGAATCTGGGGACATCGTACCTCATTTTCTGCAAAACAAAAAGGGTTAGGCCTTCCTATATCAGACTCGACTATTTATACATTCATGATTATCACATCGGTGTTTAGTTCTCCAAATTTATGCACAAAAAGCGGTCGTGTCTGTTGGGATTATGGAAAGCCTGATGGACTTTTGGATAAGGCTTGTCTTAAATGATCATTATGTGGACAACATATTGATCCGACTAGGTTTGACCATGATGCATGCACAATTTTTACTCTGAGGGTTTAGACTGGTACCCTCAAGCGGACAACTTTAGGGGGAAAGGCACGGAACCGTCAACTACACCACTGATCGACTAGTTTTACCGCAGATAAGCCTTTCCAAATTTAAGGGTAATAAATAGGAAGAGTGCAACCACTCATCAAGCATTGCTATAGGATTTGATACGCACGAGTGGAATATGTTGTGGAACATGAATTATGCAGCAATTAATAGCATGTAGTCAAGTATTTGCACGTAGAAAAATAAATGCGGTATTTAAATAATTAAAGATAGTTAAGGAAAAGAAAACAAAGAGACAAGTCAGTTTCAGGAATAAAGAATCATAAATGCTTAAAAGAAAATAGACAGCTAAATTCAAATAAGGGAAAGGGTACGCCATAAAGCATACTTGGACTAAAAAATAAGTTCGATATGGTAAAAACCTAAAGGTATCCCAAGCAGAGTCGTCATGCTGTCGCACCCCCTTTTTCCCTTTTGAGAACGAGGAAGTCCGGGTTTGACATTCATGGGGTAAATAACTCATTTCCTTTTGGGAATTTGGGTATTTTAATGAGTCACCACCTAATGGATTATGGTGCATTAGGGCACCTAGAGCGATTAACTCTTAGAGTAGTTTACATTACCAAAGATTTAAGGTAAGGGCTCGAAATAACCTCGAGGAGAAAGTGTTAGGCAATCCTCTTGGTCCACAACGGTGGGTCCCGGCCGAACTTATACTTATGAATTAGTCCTTTTAACAAATAAGCAGTTTAAACACATATTTGCAAATAAGGGCAGGTTTTGGACATTATATGACTCGAATAATAAGACAAAAGGAAATACTCAAATAAATTGCATGCATATAGAAAAGTAAAGTTTAAATAATAGGCATTTGGGAATGAGGGGTCCTAGGTTGGTTGGTCTACAGGGTCATGCCACACAATGCTCGGTAAACACTCCTCAATGAGGGGCTACACATGACATTAGCACGTAATCTTCATATCCCTTTCTACCCAATTACTCCCCCTTTGTCATACCCTAAAGTGTTCCAGCAACCTTGAAAATATCCTATGCGTGCACTACCCGTCCTTCCTTGCGGTCCTGGATGTATTTTAGTACCTCTATTTTTGGACAGTTCTAGACTTTCCTAAGATTTTAAAGGATAAAAATCTAGGCGTCAATCAAGAACAAATATGACTGAATTTAAAGAGAACAAATTATAGGCCCACAGTCACCTCCACAAATATAACAAGTAAATGCACGTCTTCAAACAATATTCAAGTATTTAATAGAAAATCCTAGAACATGATATCTAGGTGAGAAGGGGTTATATAGTATTAAATTGGGACAAAGTGTAGAAGTCCTATTTAGCTTGACTACTGATTTAGACTTGTTAAATCTGAACAGTTTCAAAAGCACAGTTTCAGAGTTGCAGAATTTAAATCGCCCTATAGGCTTTCCTAAACACAGAACAGTGATGTCCTAAGAGCATGATATCTACATTGATGCAGTAAAATACTGAACAGTTTTAAACGGATACTTTAGATCCTATAGGCATGCTTTCTAGCAGTAGTAAAAATTAAGGCAGTGTTTGAAAACTCAATTAAAGAAGCGGACAGATGATTAAGCCAATTCAAAATGAACTAACATGAATTAGACTGATATATTTAACTAAATTGATTTTAAGTTCTATAGGCAAGATTTCTGGCTTTAATACCTATAGGCATGGTATCTAATTGTTAATAGCTCATTTTCAAACTTATAGGCATGATTTCTAGTGGGACGAATGTAAATACATGCAGTAGCAGAAATTGAACTCAATCACTTTACACTCTATAGGCATGGCATCTAATTATAAAGTTTATTTTAACCCTATAGACATGATTTCTATTATTGAAGCTAATTAGATCATATAGGCATGATTTCTAATATTATGGAAGCAAAGAACACATAGCAAATGTATTAACATAATCCTATAGGTATGGTATCTACCCGAGGTACCCGACAGATATGTAACTACCTAGCCTTTTTCACTAATTAACCCAATATTATTTACAAATAATTATTACAGATCAGCTGAATAAATTACATAAACAATAAAGAAAAAGAAAAAGGTAACTATAAGGAGCCTGATGCAGGCCCAAATGACATTCCCAAGCCTCCAATAGCCTCAAATGCCAAAGTTCCATAGACAATATCTTGTCTAGGTATGTTAGAGTTCCCTAAGGACCTCAAGGATCCCGGGCAGTGCTCACACCTAGACTTTTTCTCAAACAAAAATCGATTTAAGTGCAGTGTGGAAAGGTCAACTCTGACATGCCAGAGTTCAGAGAAATCTCAAGGATGTCAAGGTAGTACACATGCAAGAGGGGCAGTCCTACTATTCTAGGAGTAGTGTGAGTGTGCTTGACATAGTTTTGTTTTGAAAATAGTACAGAGATGACTTCATAAGTAGGAAAGTTTTTTTAGAAAATAGGAAATAACTTAGTAGTAAAAGACAGTTTGAGAAGAGTATCAAGCTGCAAACAATCAATTGGTCATATTCAGATCACTTAAGAACTTTACATGGGAATGAAAGGATTGTGACACATAAGAATCACTTCAGGGTACAGGGATAGGAATAGTAGAAACATATAGTCACAAACTTCATACAACACTCAGGATCTTGAAGACTTAGTAAATAGTTGAGCACATAAATAATAGTTGGCTTGTCTTGAACAGAATTTAAACATATAGTTTGAACATACTAAGTAGAGAAGTAATCGGAGTGTAAAACATGCATTGAACATGATACAATTTTAGACACATTTAGCAAATAAGTAAGCAGGAGAGGGGGAAGAATGTAATACATACATTGAACATGAAATAACTTCAGAGACATACCAGTTAAGGAGAGCAGACACAAAGTATAGAGCAGTATAGTGCAATAACTAGCATTGGCTTACAACCGGCTAGTTCAATAGAAGTAGCAAGTAACATAAAAGATTATAAAGCTTTAAGTATAAGAGAGAGTTTTTGAACTAGTGTTCGCTATTTTTTTTTTCAGAACTTAAAAGAAAAGGAGGTTCATATAATAATCAAAAGCTTGACAAATAAGGTAACAAATTAATTAAGTAGTAAATCAGGGAAGTCATACATAAATCAGCAAGATCTTCCCCAGATCAAGGGACAATTCAATCAGCGGTAAAATATACTAAGTATTTAAGGAAAGGAATAAAGTAAAATTTAGGTATAGAATAGGTAATAGGGGTAAATGAACAACAATTTAATTAAGGAAACAAGTCAATAATGATCATCGGAATACAAATAAGGCAGGAAAAAACAATTAAGGCAAGCAAATTCAATCAAATTGAGTAAAGAGGTAAGAATCAAACGTTTAA
The DNA here is from genome assembly GCA_026770625.1 of Nicotiana glauca. Classification (NCBI taxonomy): domain Eukaryota; kingdom Viridiplantae; phylum Streptophyta; class Magnoliopsida; order Solanales; family Solanaceae; genus Nicotiana; species Nicotiana glauca. The sequence continues at coordinate 165,340 of MU784183.1, read as the reverse complement.
AGGAAAGTGTTCAAATTGAACTAGCGATTAAGGGATTCAAAATAATCAAGGGTTCAGAAAGTCATGAAAGAGGCAGCATGCTTAGAATATAAAATGAGGTAGAGCATGAATAGTCAGGATTTCACACAGCTTTAACAAAACCCATAATTAAAAAACACTGATTCAAGGAGAAGTGTACAAGCCTTGCATGAATGGTCAGTCTGAACATACGTACATAATATCAGTGAAAGGTCAAACTAGGAAAATTCACTAGAAGCATATTAGGACTAGACAATCATGAGATTTCATAAGAACCCAAGACAAGAACACAATTGGATGTACCAATAACCATAAACCAAACGAAGAACCCCAAATAATTAGGGTTTTCAGTACAAACGGGCTAGGGTTGTAGCAGATTCATAAAATCAGTCAAAAAATGTATGAGAAACAGAAGTTTAAACATAAAGAATCATCAAACAAATTTTAAAAATAAATTTCGGAAACCCTAGTTTTAAGGAAAGATGAAAACTCATTTGAAATCATATGATTCTTGTAAAGAATCTCAAGGCCATTGTAAAACTCACAGGAAACAAACTCAAACCACCTTAGATCTGTACAGATCTAGGAGGTTTTAGAAAAGAAATTAGGGTTTCGAAGAGAACCAACAGAGATGAAGTAACCTGTTTAGAAATTCATAGATCGTAGCTAATATGGGATGTTCTCAGTCAAAATCAAACCGGAATGGCCTGGAACAGGCGAGAGATGAGCCCTAGATGCAAGTCGACATAGCCCTGGTCCCTTGAGGTCCTTAGAGATGGCAAGAATGATATAAGAGAGGTCATTGGAGGCCTAAGAGGTAGTGTGAGGTCACCGGAGATAGCCATAGATGGGGGTCGGTGTTTGGAAATTAAGGTTTAGGTTTAGAGTGTTTGAGAGCAGGGAGGATTTCAGGGTGGTGGTAAAAGGTGGGAAATGGTTAGGGTTTGGGGGGAGGTATAAGTTAGTTTATTTTAGGTAATGGGAGATCTGGACCGTTGATAAAAATGATCAACGGCCAAGATCTAACAAGACCGGGTCGGGTAGATTTGTTAGGGTCAGACGGGTATTGGGCTTGGGTAATTTAGTCGAAAATTGGGTTGCGTATTGGGCTGGAATTGAAATGCAATTAGGCCACATTTTAAATAGCCATTTAAAACACTATAGATTTAATAAAAATAATAAATGATTTCTTAAAAAATAATTTCATGTACTAAAATGGTTTTAAATAGTTATTTAACATTTTGAAAATATAAAATATCATTTTATGCATCAACAACGTAATTATGCATTAATAGGGCTAGTATTGCAAATATATGCAAATTAGCTTTAAAATATAAATGAAATTATAAAAAAAATTCACTAAAAATATTTAAGCAATTTTTTTGCATAAATAAATAATTTATATGGCTAAATTACCATAATAATTTGAATGATAATTATTGGAAATTTTATGAGTAAGAGGAGAAGGAATAAATCAATTTAAAGCCTTTAAAATTATAAAAAAAAACTATAAAAATGCTTATGCAAGCTTATATATGCATATTTGCTATTTTGAAAGTATATATACGTATTAAAAATATATAGGAAAAAATTGGGTATCAACCTGCCCCTCTTTACCCGGAAAGGATGAAAAAGTTTTCGGGTAAAGAAATGACGACCAATTTTGACCGGACGGGATGTTTTGAAAGATAGAGTCCGGACTCTGATCTTTGTGTTGCCTACACATCCCTAGTTTTACAGGAATCAGGCCATGTATAGTTCTGGATTCATTGGCGGAATATACCGATGAAGTCATTACAAGAACGGGGACGGGACGCAAAAACGACTATGGTGAGCGATTAAGGTTTGAGGCAGTTGAAGGAACTAGATCGAGATCGCTCCTGCTAGGATATCGGTTGCTTACTGGTTACCTGCAACTAAAAGATGCTACAAACATGTATTTG
>MU784183.1:75872-162725 GCA_026770625.1 Nicotiana glauca | reverse complement strand
GGGGGGGGGGGAATTGGGTATCAACAGAGGGGTCCGACGATGTCCACTCCCCTTTTTATGAACGGCCATGGTGAAGTCATAGAGTGCAGGAGCTCGCCTGCTTTGTGTATCATAGGTGAGTACTTTTGGCATTGCTCTCATTTCTTGACATAATCCACGACTTCCCTTTTCATATTGGGCCAGTAGTATCCTGCCCGAATGAGGCATCTGACGAGGGCTCGGTTGCCTGTATGGGCACCAGAGTGACCCTCGTGTACTTCTTTGAGCACACGCCTTTTTTGATTTAGTCCTAGGAATTTTTCAAAAGGACCGTCGAACGTCCTTTTGTAAAGATCGTGATTTATGAGGTTGTGCCTAACCGCCTGTATTCGAAGCTTTTTGGCTTTTTTTTGTCTTGCGGGAGTGTTCCCTCCTGCAAATATGTTATGATGCAGTTGCGCCGGTCCCAAGTTAAATTTAAAGAATGTACCTCGACTTGGTCTATTAATGAGTGGAGGAGGGTGACCACGTTTTCCTTGGTGATATTTTTTGGTTTCTGCGGCTACTTTGGCGAGACTGTCTGCTTCGATATTTTGCGCCCGAGGTATCTGATCGAATCGGCATTGGTCGAATTCTGGTATGAGCATATGGATTTCTGCCCGGTATTTTTGTAGCCTTTTCTCCTTGTGTCACGACCCAAAATTCACTAAGGGTCGTGGTGGCGCCGGACACCGCTGTCAGGCAAGCCAACCAAGAATGCGTAATTAAATTCCAGTATCAATATTTGCGGAAATCGTTTTTTATGCATTAAATATTAGATGATAAAATTTTTACAAAAATGAACATAAAGTCGATAAAAGACTTAATACTGAATAATCTAAAATCATCCCAAAATCCGGTGTCACAAGTGCATGAGCATCTATTGATAGGGAAATAAAATACAACATCCATCTAAAATACAGTGGACAGGAAATAAATACAATATGCTGAAAGGGACTACACTAGCTGCTGGTCGCCTCGAATAATGCAACTCACCTAGTCCCAGAATCATCTGCGCTGCTACGCCCAATAGGCTGCTAGAGATACATATACCTGCGCAACAAAAATGCACAGAAGTGTGTATTAGTACGTAAACAACGTGTACTCAATGAGTATCCCGCCTAATCTAGAAGAAAGTAGAGACGAGATAGTCAATTCCGACACTTAATTAGAGGTCAATTAACAATATACTAAACATGTAAGGAAATCATGGATTTATATAGTAGCTCTAATTCCCGGAGCCGAAAACAGGTAAAACACCTTCAACAAATAATAAACGATTTTCACGGTTTACTCTTCATTATCTTATCAATTTTTATCAAGCCACCAAGGGCAAATTTCACATTTAAAATTCTCAAGATCCATAACCGGCATTCCACCCTTCCGAAGACTCTACTTGATGCACCACGTTCCAAAACTAGCCAACGGTTACGCAAATCCATTAATATATGCTCAATTATTCATCACAATCTAATTTATAGCAATTCCTAACTCCGATCGAAAAGTGGACAAAAATGCCCTCAGGAACGTGCCCGGAATCCAAAATTTTTCGAAGATAAAGATTACCCATGACCTTAGGAACTCAAATATATAACTTTCTCTAAATTCCATACCCAAAATCGTGGTTAAGTTCCAAGAATATAATTTCTAAGTATTTCTAGCAAAAACCCAAATTTCTACTAATTTAAATGATCAAATCCATAAATAGTTGGTCTATTTAACTCAAAATAGGTGGGGATATCTTACGTTATCATTGGTGATGAAAATTCTCTGTTGAAGCTCCCCCAAAATTGCCCAAGCCAAGAAAATGTTTGAAGAAATGGCAAACTTCCCGATTTTAAACAATCATTCTGCCCCAGCATTTTTCGCACCTGCGGTCCAACGACCGCTTCTGTGGTTCCGCAGGTGCGGTCCAAATACCGCATATGCGGTCCTCCCTTGCCCACCCCAATCTCGCTTCTTCTACAGCACCTCCGCAGATGAGGTCCCGCTTCTGCGGAACATTGACAGCTCCAGCTTCCCCTCATTTCGCATCTACGACCACTCTACCGCAGATGTTGTCCCGCATTTGCGAAAACATGACCGCATCTGCGGTCCCGTCTCTTCTTAGTCCAAATCCATATATGCAGCTCCCTTTCCTCTTCTGCAGGGCCGCTTCTGTGGGTAGCCCACCGCAGAAGCAAAAATACCATCAACCAGATCCTTAAACCCTCTTCGAAATTCCAAATTCGATCCGTTAACCATTCGGAATCCACCTGAGGCCCCCAGGACCCCAACCAAATATACCAACCAATTCCAAAACATATTACGGACTCGCTCGTGGCCTCAAATCACATCAAACAACGCTAAAATCATGAATCAACCCCCAATCCCAGCTTTATGAACTTTAGAACTTCCAACTTCTACTTTCGATGCTTAAACCTATCAAATCACATCCGATTGACCTCAAATTTTGCACACAAGTCATATTCGACATTGCAGACCTACTCCAACTTTCAGAATCAGATTTCGACCCCGATATCAAAAAGTCCTCCTCCGATCAAACTTCTCAAAAACCTTTAAATTTTCTATATTTAGCCAAATGGCTCCAAAATGGCATACGGACCTCCGAATTCACTTCCGATCGCGCCACCAACTCCAGAATCCCAAGGGGACATCGATAATGCTGAAATGCACTTCAAGCCAAACTTATGAAATTTCTTCTAAAATTTTAACTTCCACAATATGCGCCAAAACACTCCCGGGTTATTAAAAACCCGAACTGGGCATACGCCCAAGTTTGAAATCATCATACGAACCTGCTTGAACCTTTAGATCCTGATTCCGAGGTCGTTTACTCAAAATTCCAATCCTAGTTCATTCTCTCAACTTTAAGCTTCCGAAATGAGAATACTCTTTCCAAATCAACCCTGAACTTCCCGAAATTCAATTTCGACCATGCGTACATGTCATAATACCTAAAACGAAGCTGCTCATGACCTCTGATTGCTGAACGGAGCGCTAGAACTCAAAATGGCCAGTCGGGTCATTACAGTCTCTCTCACTCAAACATACGTTCGTCCTCTAACGTGCTGAAACTATACTGAAGTAGTCTGAAATCGCTGTTTAACTTCTCATGCACCTTCTCGTGCTACCACAACTCAGTTGAGCACATCAGCTCGATCGATTCTGAAGATATTCCCTTTTGTTCAAGCAAATAATCATTAGAGCTCAATTCCAACATCCGGGATTCTATGCCCGACCTGTTCCCACCATAATATCACCATATTAATCACTACACGTTGTTCCCAAACATGACAGCATAACTCTGTTGAATTCACACCTTTCATCACTTTACTCACCGGGCCACAATAACATTTTCTGATCCACTTAGTCAAAATCCTACTAATCTGATGCTCCCATTGCACCCCATGACTTACACAGGTCTTAATCCAACCTTTACAATACCGCCACGATGGAAGAGATGTGCAGAAATTCATAACCAACTACTGAGTCAACAAATCACTCGGTCTATACCCCTGACAGAACCATCACCTCATTCAGGACCAAATAATGGTCTTATCTCCATAAGTTACTTCATATACTCAGATTTCACTGATCCTAAATCCAAAAATCTCGCCTCACCCAGTACGAACTACTCAAGCAATATGCCACCCTAGACATGATCAAAAGTCCCATATGATGCCACAATGCTCCAATAGGCCACCAACTCGAACGCGATACAAAAGGAAAAATGAACTCTGGAAGGAATTACCTAACTCACGCACTAACACGCACTAATACGGACTTTCCTTAGAAAACAGGAAGCAAGGCACACAAAATAGCCTATAGAAAACTATACTCAACATCACACTATTGCGGCGTGCAACCCGATCCAGACATAGATCTTACATAAGGAGATACACATCGAGCGAAATTTGCTCATTACAACAAAATACCGAATATCGGTCATAAGTAGGCTAACTGAATAATCACATCCCTGAGGGAACATATAGCGCCATAAGCAATAAAACTCAAGTACAATTGAGATGCGATATAGAATCTGAATATAAAGAGCCATCTTGCTCATATTATATCATTTTTACACGGATCCTCAACTCATAAGCAATTCCTCAAGCCGTCTCACAATTCACACGCGCAATGCCTCGCTACATGAAATATCTGGCAACGAAATAACACTCTGACTACTCCATAAGGAGCGCATTACTGAAATGAACACAACTGGCCTAACATAGAGCCCAGATTCATATTTAAACCCATCCACTGACCTCAAGTCGATCCTAATCATATCAAACTAAGCCAATAACCTTTCAAAGGTCCATACGAATTTCCCTCTTCTCATAACACACAAGGATAACCATCATAACCGGAGTACTCATCCACAGTGTACAACTCAGTAACTGAGTGCCCTCCAGGCATATATCCTCAACTTATCGATATCATCAAAAATCTTCATACTTGGTTTAATTTCTTCAATCAATCAAGTGACTACATGCCACACTTATACGATCTTCCTATGGGACTCTCTCCCATAACCTTCCGAAATACATAACAGGTGCACACATCCAAACCACCGGCCACACTAACGCTGAAAAGCGATCAAGAATCCCTAACCAGGATGCAAAGCCTTTTTCACAAAACACCGACCTCAGGTGACGTTGATGACAATACCACTTACTTTAAATATCGAAACTCCTTTCGTGCTCATCCGAGCTCATGACATCCTTGTCGGCACCGAACTGCAACCTTGATTCCTTTCACTTCAAATCCCATACTAGTCACTACACCCAATATGACAATGTACGATAGAACATGACACTTATCGTAACCCAAAACTGCTAAAAGGTCAACACTTTATCACATAAAAGCTTTTTACTAAACTCGCATCAGGAGAAACATAGCAACACATATGAAAATTCTTATAACCGTGGAAATACACAAATCTCTAAGTAGTGGTCTAAGGCACCATAGCCTTTCCGGAATCCACTTCCACATAACAAGCCATAACAGTAGAATGCTTCAGAATAATATCAATTACAACGGCTGACAAGCCTCATACGCACTTCCACAGATCACTTGCATAACTTAATCACATTGAAAGAGATGACCTCTACCACCAACATGCCAACTAAATTATGGCTAACCAATATATCTCCTTTCGATTCACCCCGATTGCCTTAGAAATAATACTAATTCCATCAAACACATAACATACTCCATCTGCACTCATCTCGAGTGACCTTGAATCACGAGACCATGGTGTCTCAACTCCCACGGACTGTCTCATATCTCTCAAATGCTATACCGCAAGTTAAAATATCATAGAACATTCTGGGCACCTTCTCATAAGCTGCTACAAATCTTGGTCCTTAACGGTACTTATTGGTTCGAAATCATTAGGCACCACACTTTATCTTTTGAATTTCACTAGGACCGCTGCTGAGAGCCACCCGCTCTGACTCAGCCCCGAATATAATCAACTCCATGAGTCTCCTATCACATCAATACCCTCTTAGCGAAGAACCCGCCGAATGACTTCCCTGGGAACCCGCATCTATACAAGGCAAAATCCTGAATCTTTCCCCAAGTCTGAACATGGGCCAATAGGGCAAACGATAGCCCTTCTTTAATACTTCCTTTGCTTAAATTTCCACTTATGGTCCTTTTTGTAGCTGAAAAAGCCCATCGATATGCTAATAGCGAAAAATCTCGCATGTAGTTAACCATGCAACCTAATCATAAGCAGTGGGACCCTCCCATTTAGCATGAAGCCATTAGTTCACAAATCAGGGACTCACCTGTCCTCCTTATCTCTTATTAACATAACCTTGCGCAATCAACCGCCAAAGTTCGCGAAATCTTTCTGTAGAAACCCAATTTGTATACCCTGAATCACTAGCAACATTCGCACGACTGATCTCTTCGCCGTATAACTACTAGAATTATTCTCAGAAGCCTCGCCAGCCACGTGACCGTTAACCTGCTCACAAGAATAACCCACCTGTAAAAGCTCTCCCCAGCATCTTCCAACGCTGTCGCATGGGGTACAATTATTACGGCATCAATAACACCCCCTAAGCTTGAGCTCGCTCTCCAGCTACACATGTTCATTTACCCTCCTGGACATCATTTAATTGTGTCAACACCCTTCCAATTCAAAGTTATGTTGTATCCTTCTTCATTTAAGCGGCTCCTTTTCGTTATATTAAATCTCCGGTCGCACAAGAATCCCTACTTCAAATTAGACCCGTAGACCCCAAGAACCAAGCACCAATATTCTCATATCGTTCCAGACTCTCCTTAAGGAGCATAGTCATCTTATTACCAAGCCCGTACACAGCTCCGCTGCTCTCCCATTTTGGGAAAACTCCCTTATTTAATCAACTGCTCAACCTGCGCTCCCTAAGCCTTGCCTTTTAGAAGTTTAAAATCTGCCTGACCCTTCCTACATGTCCCTCCTCATACTTTGCTGCTCACTTGCTATCTTAAACAAAAATCTATCTTCCCGGCACCTGAACCCATAATTGTTGCTAACTTAAACCTTTCTGAAGGTCATCTTTATCGAACCGTCAACATTAGAAATATTGATTCAATCCTGAACTACCGCATCCTGTGATATCTGATAGTTGTGTCTCCAATTCTATCTCACAATATCTTGCCCCAAAGGCGAATTGTAGAAGGTCAAAACACCGACAAACTTAGCACGTTCAATTAGGACAATGACATCCCATCATAGAAGAAAACTCTACAACGCTTGCAAATACCAAGCCTCATTACTTTAGCCATCCCACATCTGACCATCCTTAGTTCGATCATCTTTCCCCTCCTAGGAATAAAACACTGAATCTCTTGATTATGCACTGAGTAAACATCCCTTCAAGTCATTCACTGCCCGACACATAGGCAATCATCCTACCATCATATCACTACTGCGCAACATTCGGTCATAAGCATCATGGCAACTTGTACCTAACCTCAGAGCTTTCAAAAGTACCGTTGCTGAGCCAAAACAACATAATATCCTTCCCCAAGGCGATGATAATAGCTCAAATAACCCCACAGGGAGAAACACCCGTACAACATTCGTAGTGATATTAAAATTCTTCAACTTTCGATTTATAACAAGCTCTTCGTGTCGCATAAGATTGTGTAGGAAGGAGACAAATGCGTAAGCCTCACATGAACCAAATCGCACGATAATGAATCAAAAAGGGAAGTACTCCTAACAGTCCTGCAGCCTCCCGAGGATAAGTACAGACGTCTCTGTACCGATCCACGACACTCTACTAGACTTGCTCATGACTCGTGAGACCCTAGGAACCTAGTGCTCTGATACCATGTTGTCACGATCCAAAATCCACCAAGGGTCGTGGTGGTGCCGGACACCGCTATCAGGCAAGCCAACCAAGAATGCATAATTAAATTCCAGTTTCAATATTTGCGGAAATCATTTTTTTATACATTAAATATTAGATGATAAAATTTTTACAAAAATGAACATAAAGTCGATAAAAGACTTAATACTGAACAATCCAAAATCCTCCTAGAACCCGGTGTCACAAGTGCATGAGCATCTACTGATAGGGAAATAAAATACAACATCCGTCAGAAATACAGTGGACAGAAAATAAATACAATATGTTGAAAGGGACTACACTAGCTGCGGGTCGCCTCGAATAATGCAACTCACCTAGTCCCAATATCATCCGCGCTGCTACGCCCAGTAAGCTGCTAGAGATACATATACATGTGCAACAAAAATGCACAGAAGTGTCGTATGTGTATGTAAACAACGTGTAATCAATGAGTATCCTGCCTAATCTCGAAGAAGTAGAGATGAGATGGTCAATTCCGACACTTACTAGAGGTCAATTAACAATATACTAAACATGTAAGGAAATCATGGATTTATATAGTAGTTCTAATTCCCGGAGCCAAAAACAGGTAAAACACCTTCAACATATAATAAACGATTTTCACGGTTTACTCTTCATTATCTTATCAATTTTTATCAAGCCACCAAGGGCAAATTTCACATTTAAAATTCTCAAGATCCATAACCGGCATTCCACCCTTCCGAAGACTCTACTTGATGCACCACGTTCCAAAACTAGCCAACGGTTACGCAAATCCATTAATATATGCTCAATTATTCATCACAATCTAATTTATAGCAATTCCTAACTCCGATCGAAAAGTGGACAAAAATGCCCTCAGGAACGTGCCCGGAATCCAAAATTTTTCGAAGATAAAGATTACCCATGACCTTAGGAACTCAAATATATAACTTTCTCTAAATTCCATACCCAAAATCGTGGTTAAGTTCCAAGAATATAATTTCTAAGTATTTCTATCAAAAACCCAAATTTCTACTAATTTAAATGATCAAATCCATAAATAGTTGGTCTATTTAACTCAAAATAGGTGGGGATATCTTACGTTATCATTGGTGATGAAAATCTTCTGTTGAAGCTCCTCAAAAATCGCCCAAGCCAAGAAAATGTTTGAAGAAATGGCAAAATTCCCGATTTTAAACAATCATTCTGCCCCAGCATTTTTCGCACCTGCGGTCCAACGATCGCTTCTGTGGTTCTGCAGGTGCGGTCCAAATACCGCATATGCGGTCCTCCCTTCGCCATCCCAATCTCGCTTCTGCTACAGCACCTCCGCAGATGAGGTCCCGCTTCTGCGGAACATTGACAGCTCCAGCTTCCCCTCATTTCGCATCTACGACCACTCTACCGCAGATGTTGTCCCGCATTTGCGAAAACATAACCGCATCTGCGGTCCCTTCTCGAATAAGAAAGGGACTACACTAGCTACGGTTCGCCTCGAATAATGCAACTCACCTAGTCCCAATATCATCCGCGCTGCTACCCCCAATAAGCTGCTAGAGATACATATACATGTTCAACAAAAATGCACAGAAGTGTCGTATGTGTACGTAAACAACGTGTACTCAATGAGTATCCCGCCTAATCTCGAAGAATTAGAGATGAGATGGTCAATTCCGACACTTACTAGAGGTCAATTAACAATATACTAAACATGTGAGGAAATCATGGATTTATATAGTAGTTCTAATTCACGGAGGCAAAAACAGGTAAAACACCTTCAACAAATAATAAAGATCTTTCACGATTTACTCTTCATTATCTTATCAATTTATATCAAGCCACGAAGGGCAAATTTCACATTTACAATTCTCAAGCAACAATATAACATGCGCAAATCACATCGAGGCGACGGCTCAATCCAACCGAAATAAACTGTGCACTTGCCGAGGGTCGACGGCGCGCCTATAGATGCATCTATTTAATCGGCCGAGGTGTTCAGCCCGTTCCATAAATAAACACATACCCTGCTCGCGAATCATGCATGTGACACAGGTACACATAGAGATAAATGCTCAATCTGTCAATTAAGAACTTATCAGGGAATATTTATCCAAATAAAACAAATTCTCCTTTAATAATTTTTAAGAAATAAAGTTTAATTCTTTTAGAAATTCACTTACTAATTCAATGTGATTTAAGCAATTCAAGCTATCAATAGGTTCATAATAATCCAAATATAACATGCTTTTAGGTCCTAACTACCCGGACAATAGCATAATAGTAGCTACGCACGGACTCTCATCACCTCGTGCGTACGTAGCCTCCACGAATAGGAGCACATGATCAAATATTTCACCTATGGGGACAATTCCCTCTTACAAGGTTATAAAGGAGACTCACCTCGCTCCAAAGATCCATAACCGACATTCCACGCCCTTCCAAAGACTCTACTTGATGCACCACGCTCCAAAACTAGCCAACGGTTACGCAAATCCATCAATATATGCTTAATTATTCATCACAATCTAATTTATAGCAATTCCTAACTCCGATCGAAAAGTGGACAAAAACGCCCTCGGGCCCACGTGCCTGAAATCCGAAATTTTTCGAAGATAAAGATTACCCATGACCTTAGGAACTCAAATATATAAATTTCTCTAAATTCCATACCCAAAATCGTGGTTAAGTTCCAAGAATATAATTTCTAGGTCTTTCTACCAAAACCCTAAATTTCTACAAATTTAAATGCTCAAATCCATATATAGTTGGTGTATTTAACTCAAAATAGGTGGGGATATCTTACCTTATCATTGATGATGAAAATCTTCTCTTGAAGCTCCCCAAAAAACACCCAGGCCAAGAAAATGTGTGAAGAAATGGCAAAAATCCCGATTTTAAACAATCATTCTGCCCCAAAATTTTTCGCACCTGCGGTCCAACGACCGCTTCTGCGGTTCCGAAGGTGCGTACCAAATACCGAATATACGGTCCTCCTTTGGCCTCCCCAATCTCACTTCTGCAACAGCACCTCCGCAAATGCGGTCCCGCTTCTGCAGAATATTGACCGTATCTGCGGTCTGCTCCAGCTGCCCCTCATTCTGCATCTGCGATCACTCTACCGCAGGTGTGGTCCCGCATTTGCGGAAACATGACCGTATTTGCGGTCCCTTCTCTTCTTAGTCAAAATCCGCTTCTGCGGCTCCCTTTCCGCTTATACTGGGCCGCTTCTGCGGCTAGCCCACCGCAGAAGCACAAAATACCAGCAACCAGATCCTTCAACCCTCTTCCAAATTGCAAATTCGATCAGTTAACCATCCGGAATCCACCCGAAGCACCCGGGACCCCAACCAATTATACCAACCAATCCCAAAACACATTACGGACTCGCTCGCGGCCTCAAATCACATCAAACAATGCTAAAATCATGAATCAACCCCCAATCCAAGCTTTATGAACTTTAGAACTTCCAACTTCTACTTTCGATACCTAAACCTATCAAATCACGTCTGATTGACCTCAAATTTTGCACACAAGTCATATTCAACATTACGGACCTACTCCAACTTTTGAAATCGGATTCTGATCCCGATATCAAAAAGTCCACCTCCCGTCAAACTTCTCAAAAACCTTCAAATTTTCTATATTTAGCCAAATGGCTCAAAAATGACCCACGGACCTCCGAATTCACTTCCGATCGCGCCCCCAACTCCATAATCACCATGCAGAGCTATTCACAATCTCAGAATCCCAAACGGACATCGATAATACTGAAATGCACTTTAAGCCAAACTTATGAAATTTCTTCTAAAATACTGACTTCCACAATAGGCGCCAAAACACTCCCCGATTATCCAAAACCCAAACCGGGCATACGCCCAAGTCTGAAATCATCATACGAACCTGTTGGAACCTTCAGATCCTGATTCCAAGGTTGTTTACTCAAAATTCCAATCATAGTTCATTCTTTCAACTTTAAGCTTCCGAAATGAGAATCCTCTTTCAAAATCGATCATGAACTTCCCAAAATTCAATTCCGACCACGCGTACATGTCATACTACCTTAAACAAAGCTACTCATGGCCTCCGATTGCTGAGTAGAGTGCTAGAACTCAAAACAACCGATCGGGTCGTTACACCTTGATTTGGAAAGTCCCAATAACGTGATTAACGATGAATTGTGAGTCGCATCGGAGGATGACTCGTCGTGCACCTTATTTGAGGGCAAGTTTCAATCCTGCAACTACGGACTCGTACTCGGCCTCATTGTTAGTCATTTCTGGAAATTGTATGGATTGGCAAATCACTTCGCTTGTTGGGACTTCAAGTATGAGTCCCAATCCGGACACTGACGCATTAGATGCGCAGTCGGTGTAGAGGACCTAGAGGTCTAGACGTCCAGGGGGTGTTAAGTGCTTCTTGCTCGACTTCGAACAATATTTTTGCTGATATGTTATATCATTCTCGCTCAATTCTATGGCCCATTTGGCCAACTACTTGACAGTTCAGGTTTGTACATGACGCTCCTAAGGGGGAAGGTCGTCACCACCTTTATGGGGTGACATTGAAAATATAGCCTAAGCTTTCGTTAAGCTATGACCAATGCTAGAGCCAATTTCGAGGTAGGGATACCTCGTTTCTTCGTAAATTAAGGTTTTGCTAATATAATAAATTGGAGATTGCATACATTTGTTTTCGCAGAGCAGAACGGTGCTTATCATGACTTCAAATACGGTTAGGTAGACAAGGAGGCTTTCGACTGGATCTGCCTTACCAAGTAATGTCTGCGAGGACAAGTATGTTTTTAGTTTTCTCAGGGCGTTGACACACTATGAATTCCACTGGAACCCATTGTCCTTCTTTATCACATTAAAAAATTTGTGGTATCTATCCGATGACCGTGAGATGAACCTTGATAGGGCAGCTATCTGACTCGTCAACTTTTGTACCTGTTTTTTGTTGGTTAACATTTCCGGTATTCCTTCGATGGCCTTAATCTGGTATGGATTGATCTCGATACCTCTTTGTGATACCAGCAAACCGAGAAATTTTCCTAAGGTCACGCCGAAGGCATATTTTTTGGGGTTCAGTTTCATGTCGTACCGCCTCAGAATATCGCAGGATTGCTTTAAGTGATCGATGTGGTCCTCTTTCATTTTTTATTTAACCAGCATGTCATCGATGTAGACTTTCATCATTTTGCCAATTTTCTCTATGAACATCTTGGTGACTAACCTTCGACATGTATCCCCCGTATTCTTTAGTTCGAACGACATTACTTTATAGCAGTACGTTCCCTGGTGAGTGATGAAAGTAGTTTCTCTTGGTCCTCTTCCTCCATAAGGATCTGGTTGTAACCCGATTAGGCATCTTATAAGCTTAGTAACTCGTGTACCGTTGTTGCATCAATGAGCTGGTCGATGTGTGGCAATGGAAAAGAGTTTTTTGGGCTGCCTTGTTTAGGTCCGACAACACACATCCGCCACTTTCTATTTTTCTTTTTTTACCATGACCACATTGGCGACCCACTAGGGATACTTTGACTCTCGAACGAAGCTATTGGTGAGCAACTTATCAACTTCTTTGCTGACAGCTTTGTTGATTGCGACATTGAACTTTCTCCTTATTTACCGTACTGGTAGATAAAGGGGGTCAATATTCAATTTGTGTATGACGATATCTTTTGGGATTCCTGGCATATCTGAATGGGAGAAGGCCAACAAATCAGCACTGTCAGTTAAGAATTTATGAAATTTACCTCGTTCTGAGAGATTGTGCCCGATGTAAGCCTTTTTATGTTGTTCTTGTCGTCTAGTTAAACGGAGTCAAGATCTTTTATGGTCGACTCAGCGGCTTCCACGATGTCGTGATCCTTGATAATGTATGTCTGTACATCGAGTTTGGTTCCCGACATCGCTAATTGCTATGCTTCCGTGCTCGCTCCCTTTTGTTGTTGTATGTGTGCACAATCTTGGGCGATGTGATATCACTCTTGCGCGGTGAGTTGTTCGCGTCGGATGTTGAATACTCCCCATGGGGTAGGGAACATGACTACTTGACAGAGACTTGACGGGATGGCTCGCATGGCATGTATCCGTGGGCATCCTATTAGTACAACAAAAATGGCTTTTACCGACAATTACTCAATGACAATAATATTATTGCCGCTACTTTATTTCTCTAGACCAAATAATACTGACGGATAGCTATAGCCACAAAAAGGTACATTTTTGCCGAAAATTATAAGAAATAGCCGGTGAAGGTCAATAATTGAAATATACCTTTTAGTCATATTTCAGTTTCCTTCAATTATTTCATTCTAAATGTTCCCTCCGTTGATGAAAAATAAAATATATCTGCTAACATTTCCCTAATCATCTTTTGTAAACCACAAATATGCAAAAAGAGCATCTTCCTATTTGGTCTCGTCTTCTCCATTTTATGACACAAATTCTCGAAGAGAATCAGGTTTGCCGATGCTATTCTCTAATCACTTATCAATTTTAGATCTATTTTTTGCTTTGGATTTGCAAATTTATAGTTCATGATATTATTTTTGGTGTATTTATTATTAATATTCATATGTTTATGTAGATTTAACTATGGCGTATTACATTTTTATTGTCAATTTGAATCTCTACTAAATTTGAGAGAAAAATCGGGGACTGAAATTTGAGAGTAGTTACAATCCACGATTTTTTAATTTCTTTAAGAAATAGAGAAAGAAAAATAAATCTCGTATACAAGACTTTTGCTTCTCGTTGTTTCTCTTAGAGCAAAAAAGTTTCATATGTCATTTTAGTCGAGCATTTTCGTAGGTAACCTATTTGTGAAAATATCAGTAAGACTACTTATCAATAAATAAGTTAGAATCTTAATTGTGGAAGAACATATTGCTATTGCTTTTGGCATGAAATGAGTAGTTACTTTATTACAGCAATTTTGAACGTTAAGTAGAAGGCAATTGTCCTGTTATTCTTAAATAGTGCTGGCATGGAATAGGAGATGCGTAGCCGATAACACTATTATGAAATTTTATTTTTTCGTCTAATTAATATATATTAGTTGTGCTATTATTTGAAGTGCCGGATTGCACTTGATGTTGAATAAGATGGCTTTCATCATGCTGTTGTTGCCTTAATTCTGATGTCATTTTCTTTGTGCAGCTAAATAGGATGGCTCAGGAATTGGTGGATTGCTTGGTGCAAATTGATTGATTAAATACAAGCGTGATAAATTGATCAATTCATTATGTGCCTTTCTCTTTATAACTTTTATTTTCTCTCTCTTTTATTCTTAAAATTTGTCATAAATTGTTTTCACGTACAAGATCCTCAGTTATCCCTTTTATTCATAAACTAGAATGAACCAAGTCTCAGAAGTTGGATGGTGCTATTCTAACGATTATTATTGCGTGAGCACCAGTTTTTGTGCAATTTGGTTTTGCAACTTGAACTATCTTGTAATATCTCAAAGCTTAGTGAAAGTATTGCAATAGATTAGCTTAATAAATATCATCTGCTTTGTCAAAAGAAAATTTAAAGATTTAATTAATGTTGTAAATTATATTTATATTGCAAACCAACATTTTATTGTATTTGAAGTGGCAACTCTTGAATGAGGCTTCCCTTTTTCCTCATTTCTCACTTTAGATAGTGTGTGTCCCCCCTAACTTAAAGGTTTGAAATCCTGTTAATCTATTTGTCTTGTTTCTGTTCTGAGCTCGAAAGACGGGATATATAGGCCCACAAGTTTTTCTCTGCTGGAAGTTCACATTGGTGTTTAATATTAATATCTCTTCCAATCGGTCACTGCATGTTCCAGATACAACTCAAGGAAGGGTCATAAGACACCCGAGGAAGCAAATATGAAGCTTATGAAAGAACCTAAGGTATTACTAATTCTTATCATTGTATCTTCATAGCTCCAAAACTGTGGCAAAGCTTCTTAATTGGTAACAGTTTCATATATGTTATAGTTTTCCTTGTTTTTTTTCCTACTTTATTTTACTTGTTTATCGTTCTCCTTTTTTATATTTCTCCTCTGAGGTGGTTTGTGGTTGTGAAGTATCATGTTTAGAAAAAAGGGTCAGTGGAAATGGCAGTGCTCCTATTGAAGTATCATGTTTAGCAAAAAGGGTCAGCAGAAATGGCAGTACTCTTGTTTTACCAGATAAAAGGCTGCCTAACTGTGATCTTGCAAACCCTTAAAGAGTAAAGGGTCAGTAGAAATACCAGTACTATTATTTTACCAGATAAAAGGCTTCCTAATTTTGATCTTGGAGGCCCCTAAAGAGTATGACATTCTTACTATACCTTTTACCAACTCGGCTATAAAAATATCAAGATCAAAAAAGGGGACACCGGAGGAGTGGCGGCAGTATTTATCAATGCCGTCAGCAGCTCCTTAGTAGCAATGTTAGGATGCACCTTGTAAATTCTCTTCCTTGTGCAGAAATGATAGTAGTCGAAAATTAAATCTGAAATACCAAGACTCAATTGTACCTCTATGTAACTACAAATGTTTCTCTTCACCCCTACGTGGTTGTATATATGATAAATGCTCAAAGACTCTAGTAAACCATTGGAGTTTCTAGTAATTGGTAGTATGCATAGGCTATCTTACTCACTGTTATCCTCCATTGAAGCAGTGAAAAATAAAAGGAGATCTCGACTTGATCCTTCATAGTTGCACAATATAGTTGAAGGTGCATTCTCTCCTCTAATAAATAAAAATGTGTGAAAGGACCAAGATTAGTTTTAACTTTTTGGGATAGAGCTATTAATCTTTTTTAGTTGTTTCTCGTTTTCATTGTATACTGGATTTTTCCCTTCTTGCTCTTTCTAAAGTTGAGGAAATAGACGATTTTTAGTTTCGGGTCATATATTTTATTCGTTTTTTTTAATTTTGAGATTTTGTTCTACAACTTCCTCCACTTTTGATGCTTTCTACTATAAATGCAACATGTGGAGGTATAGCATATCTTTTTGTTGAATATAAAAGTTTTTCTTTTGTCATTTTACAGTGACCGTGTCGTTATTCTATCTGCAGTATTGAAATAATCTAGCAGAAACTACTTATATTCCAACTACCCTTTTATATTATTTCAAACTCTAATAAAGAGGTTTACTTAGACATTAGGCAACTGTAGGCTAGTTAGTGTCAATTCGTAGCTTGAGAATTCATTACAAAGTCTGAACTATAATTCAAGCAACTATTGAAGATTAACTAAATATCAGAAGATTAGAGATACAAGTATATTATTAGACTAATCTTCCTAAATAGTGGTGAGTCTCCTGAGAAGAATTCCAAATCTTGACGAGTTTACTGCAAATCACGTTCTATCTGCTTTGTAATTTCCTTTAAACATAAAATACTTTATTGTCGTAAAAAAGTTTTTCAATGAAGTAAAGCGTTCCAAAAGAACTTATAGTGCAATATGCACTTGACTTGAATTGTTGAAGCCATATACTATTTTTTCCTAAGCTTAATGGATGACTGACCTTGCAACTAGTATTGATTTTAAGGAATCTCTTCTTTTTATATTTTTCTTGAATTTCTGACTATCTAAGATAAAGAGTTTTACTTGATATCGAGTCTAATAAATGGTAGGAAAAATTTCTTTGTAAAGACCTTGAATTACTACAAGGTCGTGAAAGTTTACAAAGTTAGTAGAAGTTCCTCTTTTAGCATTAGCATATTTTGATCGACTCTAAGTCAACTCTTTTTACCGTAAGTCACGAGAAGTCGCTAAATATCCTAATAGTAGCTGCAATATATTATCATGGAAAAATAGTAAAGGTAAAAGTGGAGGATTGATATAGAAAGATGTCTAATAATAGTCAATAACATATCAAATAGTTAGCATGTTACTCCCAATGTTAATTATTTGCCATAACAGTTATCCAGGTAGTTGCATAATGTTTTTGGTGATTGAGTGGAGAAAATCTTGTTCATCTTGATGCTTATTAATAAAGAGGGGGTTATCTCGCATGGATTAGGTTCTGTTTGAGCATTTGCACGAATGATAATATTATAACTTGGTAATAAAACTATATTCTATTACCTAACCATGCTATTGAAATTTAGTTTGTTTTATAATTGCAGGATTATATTATGATATTCAGAGCTTACACGTGTGAAGGCTTCAATAATCAAGGGTTGGAGAAACTTTAATGTGTCGTTTATCTTATAGTATTGTAGCTACATGAGAAGCATTGTAGCTATTTGATGACATCAGTTATTAGACGCCAATTGATTGGTTATATTAGATTCAAATAGTTTACTTTTTTTTTCTTTATGCTATTGACACTTCTAAAATTATGCTTGTTGTTGATTTAATGAAGTGTATTCAGCCTTTTCAAAAGAATCTTATTAGTATTAGTTTTAAATATGAATAGACATGACGAACGAATATTAGAAATTATGAAAATCGTTAATAATTTTTATTGGCAATAAAAAAAAGTTAGTAAAATATTTAGCAATAAAATAGATCTTTTATTGGCCATAATAGAAAGCCATAAAAAACACTCATAAAAGCGAATTTATAAATAGTTTATAGTGACCATTATAATTGTTGCAAAAAAGGTTATTTTTACTAAAAATTAATCGTGTCTTTACCGGCAATAATAAAAGCCACAAATTATATGACATAAAAAATTTGGTGGGTGCTTTAGTGTCAATTTAATTGCCCCTATATAATAGCCAATAAAATTCATGAACTTTTCGTGGCAATAATACAGGCCTTTACTTGCACTCGTTGTAATAGTCGCTAAAACCTTTAGCGACGTTGGCTATACCGGCCATCACTTAATTGCTGGTAAAAGTTTTTGCGGCAGTTTCTATTGCCGCTAAAGAGATAATTAATTGCCACTAAAAGTTATTTTTGTTGTAGTGTATATTGGTGTTGTAGGATGTGTCTTGGTCCATGACGTGAAACGTTATCTCCACGGTGACTCCTCCGGCTACAATGGGGAGCACTATTTCTCCAGAAGTTCTCTCGACTGCATTATTAAAACTCGTTAGTGTTATTCAATGCGATACTATTTTATCCTCGAGCCTCATATGTACGAGGACTCGAGGGTGAATAATACACGCGCCGCTTCTGTTGTCCACTATTATTTTTTTCACATCAGTATTTGCAATACGTAAAGTAATAACAAGAGCATCGTAGTGAGGGAAAGACAAACCATCAGTATCTGACTTATCAAAGATGATACTATCTTCGAGGTCATTATATCATTCATGAGTGATCGACCATTTGAGTTTGTGTGTGGTGGCGAATTTCACATGGTTGATTGTTGTCCTGTCACCTCCACCGATGATCATCTATATAGTATGAGTGGGAGAGGGCAGTTTTGAGTGTCCCTGGGGTTTTTTCATGGATCATCCTTGGTTGCTCATCAGTTCTCTCAGGTGTCCCTGATTTAGCATTCTCACAACCTCCTGCTGCAGTCCTATGCAGTCTTCGATTTTATACCCCATTCGAAGGGTATAAAAGGCTCAAAACAATTCGAATGGGTTAAAAATTACGACTTTCGGAATCAGGTTTCTTATAACAACCATAACTTCTGCCCCAGTTTCTTTCTTGGGGACTTTTCGATTTTTATTTTGATGGGACCGAATCGTGAGGCTGCAAACGTTCTGCAGAGTATCCCAATTCATATGCTATCAGCACTTAATCTACCAAGTTATGTGATCAACAAATTACATAGTATTTTTGCCAAATTTTTCTAGAGTAGTAATGTGGGAGGCAACTCCAGACATTGGTCATCGTGGACTAACCTTTGTATGCATTATGAGGAGGGAGGTATAGGTTTCAGGTCCCTACATGATGTATCCAAGGCACTATTCTGTAAATTGTGGTGGAATTTCAGGACAACGCCCAGTTTATGGAGTGCATTTATTAGTCAAAAGTACTGCAAGAAACTAAATGCAGTAATTGTACCTTGGAAGCGTAGATCCACGTGTGGAGAAAAATGCTAGAATGTAGGGACTTGATTGAGCATCAAATCTACTGGAAACTAAGAATGGGATCAACTTAATTCTAGTTCGACAATTGGATTGAGTTGGGAGCCTTATATTTCCAAGTGCCTGCAGAGTTTGGTATTGATGAGGATATTCACAATGTCAATGATGTGGTTGAAAATAGTATGTGTAATTTGGAAAAAATATTCCAGACTCTACCTGAAGATTTGGCAAATCACATTGTGCAGAATATTAGACCACCAACTGAATGTGCAGATTTAGATACACCATTCTGGATTCTCGAAACAAGGGGACACTTCTTAGTAAAGTCTACATGGGATTACCTGGGGAGAAGAGACAACCCAAGATTAGCTTACAACATGATATGGGTCAAAGGGTTACCTTTCAAGATATCTTTTTTCCTGTGGAAAGTGTGGAAAGCCAAATTGCCACTTGATGATTTCTTGCGTAAAATAGGATACTCCATGCCATCTAAATGTTGGTGTTGTGCTGATCCTAAGGAGGAGTCATTAGTACATTTGTTCTTCACATCCAATGCAGCTAGGAGTGTTTGGAGTTACTTCCTGAGGAGAGCAGGAATTGCATTAGAAGGGTTGTCATTACAACAAGCAATTACAAAGTATTGGACAGCACCAGTTGTACCTAGATTGAAGCCAGTCTTACAAGCTTTACCGACATGCATTGTATGGAAACTTTGGAAGAGAAGAAACAGTTTGAAATATGGAGAAGTAGTGTCAGTGAGAAGAGTTATTTACCAGGTATCATCTACGCTGCAAGCTCTAGTCCAACTAAAAAAACCTGGACTACATGTGCCTTACAAGTGGCTGGACTTACTGACAATGATGGAGCAATACACGCCTCGATTGAAATTTGATAAAGTGTTATGGGAATTTACTTCAAGAGGGTGGATCAACGTGAATACGGATAGAGCATGTAGAGGGAATCTAGGAAGGAGTTCAATTGGTTTCTACATAAGGGATGAGGTAGGTGATTTGATATATGCAGAAGGAAGGGAGATTTCTGAAGGAACTAACAATGAATCAGAAGCAGTAGCTATTGTGGAGGCATTGAAGATGTGCAAAAATCTTAATTATTTCCAGATATGGCTGCAGACAGATTCCTTGCTATTAAAGAACATTGTAGAGGGATCATGGAAGCCTCCTTGGTATATTACTGAACATGTAGAGGAGATTTTAAGATTGAAGGAACAAAGTATCATCAAGTTCACACACATATTCAGAGAAGGGAATACATTAGCACACCACCTTACCAATTATGCTCTAGATGAAGGAAATACTGAGGCCATGGTTTCTAGGATATGGACTCAAAAGGAAGGAGGATTATTAACGAAGACAAGATGTAATGTCCTTACATAAGAGTGAAGGTTGCAAGGAATTAGGAGGAAAAGAGGATAATGTCCTTTTCAACAATTGATGGTGATAATGTCCTTTTCAACAATGCTGAAGCATACCATGAGGGAAGAATGGTGAACTCTTTTATCGCTAACAACCTTTTTTGTTTTGCAGGAGAAGGAAAAATCAAGCACGTCTGGAGAATAAACAATACACAAAAAGAAAGAATCAAGGAACATATAACACATGAAAATGCAGGAAATATGTATATGCTAATGTCTCACCCTACAGCAGAATTCCAGGTGGTGGTATCAATGCTACGCATTCAATCCACAGGAAGGACACTAAAAAGTGGCATTGGCACATCAAGGAGAAATATGAAATTGCAGGCAACAAAAGAAATTGGAGGGCTAATTCAACTACAGCTGAAGGAAATAGGGAGAACATTGGGTCCTTTGGCATGGAGGGGACGTGACTTTGCTAAAAAGGTCTGCATGGGAAATCGACATAGGGAACAATACAAACACAAAGCAAAGGGAATGATGCAAATCGAGGCACAGCTAGGTATTAAAATAATACCATGGCAGATTTTGATTTTTATATTCTACGCATGCCTCAATGCACCATATGCACACTTTCTACCAAGAGAATCTGCAGAACTCGAGGATGTAAACGTGAAATCAGCCATGCACACATGCTTATAGAGTAGATACATGGATAAGGAACCCATGCTGGAAAGGACTGGAACGTGTGAAAAATGAACAAGAAAAGATGGAAAAGTCACGCCAAATTCTTCAGGCGTGGGAATTAAAAATGCTGGACACGGTTTGCAACAGTTGTTGGGAACTGATTCAAAATCTCTTTTAAGTTTATTGGCTGGATGAAGTTATTTACTATGAGTTGAATAAGTCTTTTACTAGAGTTGACATAGTCTTTAGGTCAGTTGCTATTTTTTCTGATTTGGTTGATGTTTTTCTGGTAATTTCCTAGATTTTAGTCAAATGGGTGTTATGGATAGGTATTATCTTTACGAGCTTGTAAGCCTATAAAAGGCACACCACTTTCAGTTAATAAAATAAGCCCTTCTACAGAATATCTCTTTTATATTCTTTGCATATGCTTTAAGTTTTCTAGTTAAAGACAATCTCTATTTCTACATTGTGGTGTCAGAGCATGCGTTCGGTCTTTGACTGGGCGATAGAGGGATAAGGAGAGAAACACGTGAGGGAGTGAAATAGGAGAAAAACAGAAAAGGTATGGCAGCAAACACTATTTCCTCTTCTTCACAACCACTCATACCCGTCTTCAATGGCGAGAAGTATGAGTTTTGGAGTATCAAAATGAAGACTTTGTTTAAGTCTCAAGAATTATGGGACTTAGTTGAAGATGGGTTCGTTGATGTGGACGAGCCGGATACAGAATATGAGAGGATATTAAAAGATGTCAGAAAGAAGGATGCCAAAGCTTTGTTCTTTATTCAGCAATCTGTTCATGAGACGATTTTCTCAAGAACTGCAGCAGCAACAACCTCAAAAGAGGCGTGGCTGATCTTGAAAAAGGAGTTTCAAGGTTCTTCAAAGGTAATTACGGCAAAACACAATCTCTTCGCTGCGATTTTGAAACATTGTTCATGAAAAATAATGAATTTGTGCAAGAGTTTTTATCAAGAGTTACTGGGATTGTAAGTCAAATGAAATCATATGGTGAAGAGGTAAGTGATGAAACTGTAGTAGCAAAAGTTTTAAGAAGTTTACCTCCAAAGTTTGATCATGTGGTTGCAGCCATTGAGGAATCAAAAAACTTATCTGTGTTTTCGTTTGATGAACTAATAGGCTATTTGCAATCTCACGAGCCACGAATCAACAAGTCGATTGAGAAGAATGAAGAACAAGCTTTTCAGGTTAAGGAAGAGTCTCCAATTCAGAATGAGAAGTTGCCAGAGCAAAGAACACAAGGACGTGGTAGGAGGGGTGCTTTTAGAGAAAGAGGACATGGTAGAGGCAGAGGCCAATTTGGACGTGGTAGAAATGGAGTGCAATGTTACAACTGTCACAAGTTCGGTCACATAGAAGCTAACTGCTGGTACAAAAACAATCAAGCTAATTATGCAGAGGAAGAACAAGAAGAAAGCATGCTTTTTATGGCTCGCTCTACTATCATGGATCATAAGATTGGTATTTGGTTTTTTGATAGTGGCTGCTCCCATCACATGTTTGGAGAAAGGTCAGCACTCAGAGAGTTAGATGAGACAAAAAGGAGGCGAATTTGGCTTGGAGATAACAAGGAAATACATGTTGAAGGTGAAGGTACTGTGGCTGTCCAAACGAGTCAAGGTAAAGTAAAACTTATTCAAAATGTTCTCTTTGCTCCTAGTTTGGCTCATAACTTGCTAAGTGTTGGGAAATTATTGAATAGTGGATTCTCTGTCTTGTTTGATGAAGGATTATGTGTTATTAAAAATAAAAAGACGGGTCAATTTTTAGCAAGTATTCATATGACAGAGAACAAAATGTATCCTCTTGAAATTTCAAAATTAGAACAAGCATTGGTTGTTAGTGAAAGAAAACTTGAAGAATCTAAGTTGTGTCATTTACGTTATGGACGCTTGAATATGAATGGATTGATGTTGTTGAGTCAACATAAGATGGTTCATGGTTTTCCAAACATAAAATCTGTTGAAAATGTGTGTGAAGCTTGTATATATGGCAAGCAACACAGAAAATCCTTCCCTGTAGGAAAATCTTGGAGAGCTACTAGTTGACTTGAAATTATTCATGCAGATCTGTGTAGCCCTATGAATACGCAATCGCTTGCTGGTTCTCGATATTTTCTACTATTCACATATGATTATAGTTGTATGAGTTGGGTATATTTTTTGAAGTTCAAATCAGAAACTTTTGCAAACTTCAAAAAATTCAAGGCATTGTGTGAGAACCAAATTGGTACTAAAATTAAGGTTCTTCGTACAGACAGAGGAAGTGAGTTTATATCTCAAGATTTTAAGTTGTTTTGTGAAGATAATGGCATTCATAGGGAATTGACTGCACCTTACACTCCGGAGCAAAATGGAATTGCTGAGCGAAAGAACCAAACCATAGTGGAGATGGCCAGAAGCATGCTGAAGAGCAAGAATCTTCTGAATCAGTTTTGGGTTGAAGCAATTCATACTGCATTTTATTTGCTCAATATGTCTCCTACAAGAGCAGTCATGGCTCAAACACCAGTTGAAGCTTGGAAAGGTAGAAAGTCGTGGGTAAGTCATTTGAGAATTTTTGGTTGTATTGCATATGCTTTAATAAATTCTCAACATCATCAAAAGCTTGATGGAAAATCTGAAAAGTGCATCTTTATTGGATATTGCTCTGAATCCAAAGCTTTTCAATTATATAACCCTACAAATGGAAAAGTGATTATTAGGAGAGATGTGGTATTTGATGAAAACTCATGTTGGAAATAGGAAAGCAGCAGTAAAAGTTCACAAGTTGTAATGGAAGATGAAGTGTTTCCTAGTGAAGGAGAAAGTCATACTTTTGTTAATACACCAAGCCACTCTTCAGAAAGTTCCAATAACATTAGTCTAGTTGGAAGCAACTCAACATTGATGGTGCCTGACTCAGAAGATTCTGATGAGACTCTTCCACAGAAGACTAGATTACTTGTAGATATTTAAAAAACATGTACTTTTACTTTATTTGGTGCAGATCCAGCTAACTTTGAAGAAGCTTCAACAAAAAAGGAATGGAGGTGTGCAATGGAAGAAGAGCTTATGGCAATAAGGAAAAATGGAACATGGGATTTGGTCGATCTTCCAGACGGCAAAAATGTTATAGGATTAAAGTGGGTATTCAAGACAAAATACCATGTTGATGGGAGTGTGCAGAAACATAAAGCCAGACTAGTAGCAAAAGGATATTCGCAGCAACAAGGTATTGACTTTGACGAAACTTTCTCTCCAGTTGCTCATTTTGAAACAGTAAGAATCTTTTTAGCATTGGTTGTACAGTTAAAATGGAAGGTTTATCAGTTTGATGTTAAATCTGCGTTCCTTAACGGCGACTTCAAAGAAGAAGTGTATGTAGCCCAACCAGATGGCTATGTAGAGAAAGGAAAGGAAAACAAAGTGTACAAGCTAAAGAAAGCACTTTATGGGCTTAAACAAGCTCTGCACGCATGGTACAGCAAAATCGACTCCTATTTTTAGAAAAAATGGATTTGAAAGAAGTAAGAATGAACCAACTTTATATGTGAAGTATGAACAAAAATGATCTTTTGTTGGTATGTTTGTATGTGGATGATATGATATATATGGGCTCAACGTACTCTGTTATATGTGATTTCAAATCTTCCATGATGAATAAGATTGAAATGACAGATTTGGGATTGTTGCACTATTTTCTTGGACTTGAAGTAAAGCAAGGAGAAGATGGAGTTTTCATTTCACAAAGGAAGTATGCCATTGATTTGCTCAAAAGGTTCAATATGCTTAATTGCAAAACAGTGCCAACCCCTATGAATGTAAATGAGAAGCTGCAACTTGAAGATGGTACTGAAAAAGTTGATGGAAGCTATTTTAGAAGCTTAGTTGGAGGCCTGATTTATTTGACTCACTCCCGTCCTGATATATCATTCTCTGTTGGAGTTATTTCGAGGTTTATGCATAAACCTTCAAAGCATCATCTTGGAGCAGCTAAAAGAATCTTGTGCTATGTTGCTGGAACTATGGATTTTGGATTATGGTACTCTCAATGTTCTAGTTTTAATTTGTATGGCTTTTTGGATAGTGACTAGGCAGGATCTTTGGATGATAGGAAGAGTGTCTCTGGGAATTTTTTCACTTTTGGTTCTGCAGCTATTACTTGGAGCTCAAAGAAACAAGCAACAGCGACGTTGTCATCTTCAAAGGTAGAATATGTTGCAGCAACGTCATCCGCATGTCAAGCATTATGGCTAAGGGAGATACTTGCAGATTTTACCAAGAGCAAAAGGAAGCAACAAAAATCTTTTGTGACAATTTATCAGCAATTGCAATGACCAAAAATCATGTATTTCATGGAAGGTCGAAGCACATAGACATTCGACATCATTTCATTTGTGAACTAGTTGCAACGGGGCTGATTGAGTTGAAGCACTGCAGCACTGAAGAGCAAGCAGCAGATATTCTTACTAAAGCACTTCCTCCTTCAGGAAGAGCTTGGAGCAATCCTTCAGGAATATGCAAGGGCTAGGTGGTCAAGTAAGCGTGGCATATAAATACCTATGTCTATTCCCAGATGTCCAATTACCAGCAGGGTTCAAGTTGCCCAAGTTTGATTTATATGATGGGCATGGTGATCCGGTGGCACACCTGAGAGGTTTTTGTAGCAAGATGAGAGGAGCAGGCGGAAGAGATGAATTACTGATGGCGTATTTCAGTCAAACTTTAAGTGGCTCAGCTTTGGAATGGTACACCCGACAAGATCATGGTAAGTGGTACACTTGGGATGATCTAGCCCAAGCATTTACCTGCCATTTTCAATATAATCTTGAAATTGTCCCAGGCCGTCTGTCATTGACGAAAATTGAGAAAAAGCCCGGGGAGAGTTTCAGAGAATATGGCTTCCGTTGGAGAGAGCAAGCAACGAGGATTGACCCTCCGATGAAAGAGAGTGAAATGGTTGACTATTTCTTGCAGGCCTTGGAGCCCACTTATTTTGGTCACTTGGTGTCAGCAGTAGGGAAATCCTTTAACGAAGTGGTAAAAATGGGAAGCATGGTAGAGGAAGGACTCAAATCCAACAAAATCATAAGCCATTCAGCAATCAAGGCGACTACCCAGGCCATTCAAAGCGGCACTGGGGTGTACTGGGAAATAAGAAGAAAGAGGACGTTGCAACGATTGAGTCAAGAGCTTGGTCCAAGGGCCCATCACCTTACTATAACCATCCTCGACCCCACCACCAAACTTACCCCCACACTCCATATAGCCCACTACAAGACTACTACCCACCACGAGATCACCACTTCTCTGTCCATCATGCTCAAACATACACTCAACCTCCTGCCCACGCACAATGGCATGCGCCAACCCCACAAAATACCTACTCAGCTCCAAAAAATACTTATCCATTCCCAAGAGCCTACAGAAATCCCTCTGGAATAGGTTTCCGACCAAACTAAGCCTTCAAGAATGAGAGGTTGCAGAAGCAAAAGACTTTCACTCCCTTGGGAGAATCATATACCAGTCTATTCCACAAGTTGAGACATTTGGGTATGTTGAATCCGATTGAGCCTAAGCTACCAAACCCCCCTTCGAGAAATGTTGACCACTCGGTGAGTTGTGAATATTGTTCAGGGGCCCTGGGGCATGACACAAAGAAATGCTGGAAATTGAAAACAGCTATTCAAGAGCTCATTGATACCCGTCGGATCAAGGTTCAAGCCCCGAAAACACCCAACATCAACTAGAATCCGCTGCCGGCCCATCATGAGACCAATATGATCGAGATAGTGCATAAAGAAGGAGAGCCTAAGAAGCCCTCACGGACTATAATGATGATTAGGTCCAGCGAAGTCGGGACAAGTGAAAAGTCAACTAGTGGGAAGTCGTTGATCAAGTTGAAAGAGACAGATAGTAAACCAGTTGCGGTAGTTCAGACGGAGTCTTCAAGCAGGTTGCAATGAAATAAGAAAAATCAAAATTGGTGCTGCCAGGGGCAGCTAACAAGCCCGTTGTAGTCGTGAAAGGTGCTCGCATAGAGCCTGTTATTATCAAACCAGTGACTCAGCTACCAATAGTCAACAGCAAGGCTATCCCTTGGAATTATGGCCGAATGACAGTGATTTACAAAGGAAAGAGTTTAATGAAGAAGTTTGTAAGACCCATGGTCTAACTCGCTCGGGGAGATGCTTTGCCCCCGAGGAGTTAAGAAAAGCCAAAACATCCAAAGATAACCCAGTGTCAGTGAAGAAAGTTCTGACCAAAGAAGAAGCATAAAAGTTCTTGTGGAAGATGATGGTGCAGGACTATTTTATTGTAGAGCAGTCTAGGAACACCCCTGCTCAGATCTCATTACTCTCATTGTTAATCCATTCGGACGAGAACCGTCGGGCGTTGATGAAAATATTGAACGAGGCCCACGTTCCTGACAAGATCTTTGTAAACCATCTGGAAAAGATATCAAACAAGATTTTTGAGGTAAATAGAGTCACTTTTTCTGATGATGAATTGCCCATGGAGGGTACTGAGCATAATAGATCCCTTTATCTTACAGTGAAGTGCGAAGATTTTGTGGTTACCCGGGTACTAATTGATAATGGGTCCGGCAAAGATATTTGCCCCCTCTCCACCCTGGACAAATTGAAAGTGGACAATGAAAGAATTCACAAGAATAGTATTTGCGTTCGGTGGTTTGATGGTAGAGGGAAGGATTCAATCGGGTACATAAGTACTGGAACTGATAATAGGGCCAGTTGAGTTTACTATGGAATTTCAAGTGCTGGGTGTGGTGATTTCTTACAATCTATTACTGGGTCGACCCTGGATTCATGCCGCCAAGGTAGTGCCATCTACCCTGCACTAGATGGTTAAATTTGAATGGGACAGACATGAAATTGTGGTGCACGGCGAGGATAATCTGTGTGCCCTGAGTGATGCCATTGTACCTTTCATCAAAGCTGAAGACGACAATGGTCCGTGGGTCTATCAGGTCTTTGACACAGTATCAGTTGAGAAGATCCCAGAGGGGAAAAGCATTCCGCTTCCTAAAGTAACGCCCGCATCAGTCATGGTGGCTTCGGAGATGTTGAAGAATGGCTTCGTACCTGGCAAGGGTTTGGGTGATTCTCTGCAAGGCATCGTACAACCAGTGTCTCTTCCCAAAAACTTGGATACTTTTGGTTTGGGGTTCAAGCCTACGGCTGCAGACACAAGGCGAGCCAGAAAGTTGAAACAGAGAGCCTGGGTTCTTTCAAAGCATGTCCCACGTCTCTCCCGATCCTTTGTCAGGCCTGGTACTAAGGAGCGCCCAGTAACAACAATGCCCGGTTCTGTGGTTGGTCCTAATAAGAAGTTGCTTGAAAGGTTTGAAAAGCTGTTCGATGAGGTGAATATGGTGGAAGCTGGAGAGGGATCGAGCAAGGCAGATGTGCAATTTGTGGGGCCCTATGCAAAGATCAACAATTGGGAAGCTACTCTTCTTCAAACTCAAAGGGAGTCTTGGTAGTCGGCTTTGATTTTTCTTTCACTTTAATCTGGATTATTTCCAAGGTTGTAATTCAGATTCTATGTTCTGTGCGTTTGGATGAGTTAAACCTTGTTATCTTAAAATTTCAATGAAATGCAATTTCCCTTATTTTTCGTTCCTGATAGATTTTATTTGTTTTTCTTTTCTTTCTTGTACAGTCGTTTTTATGTTGGTTTCAGTGACATGATATGCATGAGGAATCTCCGGCCCAATCTTGAATGCCCATCTAATTCTGAAATAATAATACAAGAAATTGAATGTGATGATGAAGTATAATATGATGATGATGAAGCTTTTGAAGAGATCAGTAAAGAATTAAGCCAGTTTGAAGAAAAACCCAAACCTAACATGAATGATCCAGAAGCAATCAACTTAGGGGATCAAGATAATGCCCGAGAAACTAAAATAAGTGTCCATCTTGAACCACAACTCAGAGAGGAGATAATTAAAGCATTGTTTGAGTACAAAGATGTTTTTGCGTGGTCATATGACGACATGCCCACTGACCCGGCATTTCCCCCTATCAAGTAGAAGCTGAGGAAATTTAAAACTGATATGAGTGTGAAGATCAAAGAAGAGGTCACCAAGAAATTTGATGCAAAGGTCATTCGGGTCACGCGGTATCCCACTTGGTTAGCCAACGTTGTGCCTATGCCAAAAAAGGATGGAAAGACCGGGGTGTGCGTTGATTACCGTGATCTCAACAACGCAAGTCCAAAGGACAACTTCCCACTGCGAAACATCCATAAATTGATTGATAATTATGCCAAACATGAGATTGGTTCTTTTGTGGATTGTTATGCGGGCTATCACTTGATCTTAATGGATGAGGAAGATGTAGAAAATACGTCATTCATCACGCCATGGGGAACGTACTGCTATCGGGTCATGCCTTTCGGTTTGAAAAACGTTGGTGCAACCTACATAAGGGCAATGACAACCATATTCCACGACATGATACACAGGGAGATCGAAGTCTATGTGGATGATGTAATTGTAAAGTCCAGGAAGCAGTCTGACCACATCAGGTATCTGAGAAAGTTCTTCCAAAGGCTTCGTAGGTACAATCTCAAGCTCAATCCTGCAAAATGCGCTTTCGGTGTTCCATATGGAAAATTGTTGGGATTTATAGTCAGCCGTCGAGGTATTGATTTGGACCCATCAAAAATCAAGACCATCCAAGAATTGCCACCTCCGAAGAACAAGACGGAGGTGATGAGTCTGTTAGGGAGATTGAATTACATCAGCAGGTTTATCGTTCAACTTACGACAACCTGTGAGCCTATCTTCAAGCTGTTGAATAAGGATGTTGTGGGCAAGTGGATAGACGAATGTCAAGAAGCATTTGATAAGACAAAGGGGTATTTGTCAAACCCACCGGTGTTGGTCCCGCCAGAACCAGGGAGGCCTTTGATTCTGTATTTGATCGTTTTAGACAATTTGTTTGGATGTGTGTTGGGTCAGCATCACATCACTGGTAGGAAAGAGCAGGCCATATACTATCTCAGCAAGAAATTCACAGCTTACGAGGTTAAGTATACTCAGCTTGAGAGGATGTGTTGCGCCCTAACTTGGGTAACACAGAAGTTGAAACATTACCAGTCATCTTATACCACTTACCTCATCTCCCGTTTGGATCCGTTGAAGTATATCTTTTAGAAGCCTATGCACACAGGGAGGCTCGCAAAGTGGCAAATCTTTCTCATAGAATTTGACATTGTTTATGTGACCCGGACTGGGATGAAAGCACAAGCGTTGGCTGATCATTTGGCTGAGAACCCAGTAGATGAAGAATATGAACCTTTGAGGACATACTTCCCTGATGAAAAGGTAATGCATGTTGATGAGTTGGGACAAGTTGAGAAGCCAGGATGGAAACTTTTCTTTGATGGGACTGCTAATATGAAAGGCGTTGGGATAGGAGCAGTACTCATTTCTGAAATAGGGAAACACTACCCTGTCATGGCTCAGCTTCGTTTCTATAGTACTAATAACATGGCCGAGTATGAGGCATGTATCTTGGGTTTGAGGTTAGCTGTAGATATGGGTGTCTAGGAAGTCTTGGTCATGGGTGACTCAGACCTTCTGGTACACCAGATTTAAGGAGAATGAGAAACACGAGATTTGAAGCTTATACCATACCGACAATGTTTGCATGATCTTTGTCAACGATTTCAATCAATAGAGTTCAGGAACATTCCAAGAATTCATAATGAGGTTGCCGATGCTTTGGCTACTTTGGCATCAATGTTTTATTATCCAGATAAGGCTTATGTGGACCCTCTGCAAATTCAGGTCCGCGATCAGCATGCTTATTGTAATGTGGTGGAAGAGGAACTTGATGTTGCGTCGTGGTTTCATGATATCAAGGAATATATCAGGATGGGGGTGTATCCGGTACAGGCCATAGTTGATCAAAAGAGAACAATTCGACGTTTGTCATGTGGATTTTTTTAGTGGAGGAGTATTGTACAAAAGAACTCCATATCTTGGGTTGTTGAGATGCATAGATGCTAGACAGGCCACATCTATTATGACCGAAGTACATTCGGGAGTTTGTGGACCACATATGAGTGGGTACGTGTTAGCAAGGAATATTCTCTGAGAAGGTTAATATTGGCTTACTATGGAGCGAGATTGTATCGATTTTGTGCGCAAATGTTATCAGTGTCAAGTGCATGGAGATTTGATTCACTCTCCACCATCGGAATTGCACACAATGTCTGTACCATGGCCTTTCATTACGTGGGGCATGGATGTCATTGGGCCAATTGAGCCAGCAGCATCAAATGGGCACAGGTTTATTCTGGTGGCCATTAACTATTTCACCAAATGGGTTGAGGCCAAAACGTTCAAGTCTGTAATCAAGAAAGTAGTGGTTGATTTTGTGCACTCAAATATCATTTGTCGGTTTGGGATACCAAAGGTGATCATTACAGACAATGGGGCTAATATCAATAGTCATATGATGAAAGAGGTATGTCAGCAGTTCAAGATTACACATCGCAATTCCACCCCATACCGCCCCAAGGACAACGGAGCAGTTGAGGCGGCCAACAAGAACATAAAGAAGATACTCTGGAAAATGGTGGAGGGTTCTAGACAGTGGCATGAAAAGCTGCCTTTTGCATTATTGGGTTATCGCACTACTATCTGTACTTTAGTAGGGGCAACTTCTTATTTGTTGGTGTATGGCACCGAAGCAGTGATACCCGCAGAAGTGGAAATCCCATCCCTTTGGATTGTCGCAGAAGCCAAAATCGATGATGATGAATGGGTCAAAACCCGCCTGAAGCAATTGAGTTTGATCGATGAAAAGATTGGCAGCAGTGTGTCATGGCCAATTATATCAATAGAGAATGGCAAGAGCATATAACAAGAAGGTGCATCCACGAAAGTTTAAAGTGGGTCAACAAGTGTTGAGACGTATCCTTCCACATCAGGCTGAGGCTAAAGGCAAGTTCTTCCCAAATTGGCAGGGGCCGTTCATCGTAACTAGAGTGTTGTCAAATGGCATTTTGTACTTGACAGATATAGAAGGCAAGTGTGTATAAATGGCCATCAATCTGATGCGGTCAAGATATATTATGTATGATTTTCTTTGATTTTCTTTGTATTTGTTTGTACTCGGCATGTTTTGAAGATTGGAATGACGAAGGCATTTTGTTCTTCTATCTAAACACTTTATCCTTTGTTACCCCCTTTGAGACTTATTGATTTTCTTTCATACCCCTCTTTCGAAATCAGTAGCAAGGATCAGAAGTACAAGCATGAAAGATAAGTAAAGGAAAAGAGAGAAAAGAAAAGAATGAAAAAAAAGATACAGAAAAAAAAAGAGAAGAAAAAGAGAAAAAGAGAGAAAAGAAAAAAGGAAAAAATAACAAAACATCAAAAAGGCAAAAGGAAGAAAAAAAAGAACAGAAGAGAAAATGGAAGAAAAGAAAGTAAAAATCACAACAACAAAGTAATTTCTATGACATGAACTACGTTCGACCTGATTCCTTCTAAGGATACGTAGGCAGCCTCATGGTTCGGTCCCATCAAATTAAAATCCAAAAGTCCCCAAGTAAAGAAACTGGGGAAGAAGTTGTGGTTGTTGTAAGAAATCTGATTCCGAAAGTTGTAAGTTTGAACCCATTTGAATTGTTTTGAGCCTTTTGATACCCTTTCTTTCTAACCCCTTCCAAAAGCCCACATTACGGTCCAAAGATAGACCTTCCGACCAGTGTTCGAGAGATGCCAAGTTGAGCAAGTAGAGATGATTCATATCAGGGGCAACACTTCATTCTGAACAAAGAGAAGAACAAAATGAGAGAGTCTTATTGGTGAAAACCCTCAAGGGCACCGTAAGGCGACAAGAGCTAAGAGAAATGAAAATGAGAGAGTATTACTGGTGAAAACCCTCACGGGTACCTTAAGGCGAAAGTGAGTTGAGAAGTGAGCAAATGAGAGAGGTTTATGGGTGAAAACCGTTTAGGACACCGCAGGATGAACAAGGTTAAGGTTTGGGGTGAAGAAATCAGGTTATGGAATTCTGGGGCAACAAAGTATGGCAACTGAAAGTGGATTGGTTGGACGGATTGGGCCGATTAGTCCGAAATGCATGTCATGATCAATGGTACCAACTGTTCCACTCAGATAAGTCTCTTTCCCTTTTTCCTTTTAGTAAGTCGTCCAGTTTTGGATTTTCTTTATCCTTAACTCTCAAGGTCATTACATTTCATTTCTTTTGGGGTTTGTTTGTCTAAGATGTTTCAATGTCAGTTTTGTTCAAAGAAAATAAAAAGGATTTCAAAGCTCACTACCAGCTTCCAAAGATTGCAAAGCACAGTGTGACCAGAACATACCAAAGATAGCATGATGTAAAGTGGGATACAAGGAATCACCGAAAGTTTCATCGATAGAATGACTAGGTAATGTTGCGGGAGATGCAAAGGTTCAGATAAAGGGGTCATAGGTGTAAAACAACAGTATGTGTATAGAACACTCGGGTCGTCAAAGGTGATGGGGTTTGAAAGTCAGTCAGAAAGTCAAGCGGTTCAGGGCCAATCCAGAGAAGCAGGTCAAAGAAGAATACGGCAGCGGAGACATCCTTAGCAAGAATGCCATCAACTAACCACCATTTTAAACTGACAAGATTTTCCTTTCATTGAAACAGGGACAGAAAATTTCTTTTATTTCGGAGGAACTCTCCGTAGGGGAAGAGCAAGCACCAAACAGGTTTGATCGTAAAACTCTCACGACATTCCTGAAAAATGTGGCTTAGTTAAAATTCAAAGCAATCATGAATAGCATAGTTTAACATAAGGAATATAAGTTGACTTCAAAGTTTGCATGTTTAAGATAGGATTCAATTGGGAGTTTTTAGGACCCCCCCCCCCCTCCCCCTTGAATAATGGGACCAAGTTTTAAGATTTCCATTAGATAACAAGATATAGCGTAAATTCTGTTGTAGGGTGGTATAATTCAGTCGTTAAAGTGTCATTTTTTTAGGATGAGACTTGATTTTGATTTACAGGACCTTCCTGGGTAATATGACGTAGTTTAAGGCCCTCCTAGATAACAGGACTTAGCGGAAGTAATACGTTTAGAAGATAGAGCTTAGATCTATAGTTGTCGTCTAATTAAGAGTTGTCAGGACCTCCCTGGATAATAGGACTTAGCTTTCAAATTCTTGATAATAGTTGGTAGAATAATTCAGTTTAACGCTCACCTATGTGCCCAACTACCAAACTGGGGCAGAAATTTTCTTTGATTTGTCTATTTTTGTTGGAATCAAGTACCCACTTGGAGAACAAGGAGAAAAGTCCAAATTCAGCAGTCAGGAGCCCGCCTGGAGAACAAGGGAATACATTTCAAGTCAGCAGCCAGGAGCCCGCCTGGAGAGTAGGGAATACATTTCAAGTCAACAGTTAGGATACTGTCTAGAGAGCAGGGAATACTTTTCAAGTCAGCAATCAGGAGCCCGCCTAGAGAGCAGGGAATACATTTCAAGCAAGCAGTTAGGAACCTGCCTGGAGAGCAGGGAATATATTCAAGTTTAGCAGTCAGGAGCTCGCTTGGAGAGAAGTGAATACATTTTAAGTCGGCAGTTAGGAGCCCGCCTGGAGAGCAGGGAATGCATTCAAGTTAAGCAGTCAGGAGCCTACCTGGAGAGCAGGGAATACATTTCAAGCCAGCAGTCAGGAACCCACCTGGAGAATAGGGAATACATTTCAAGTCAGCAGTCAGGAGCCTGCTTGGAGAGCAGGGAATACATTCAAGTTCATCAGTCAGGAGCTCACCTGGAGAGCAGGGAATACATTTTAAGTCAGCAGTCAGGAGCCCACATGGAGAGCAGGGAATACATTTCAAGTCAGCAGTCAGGAGCCATTCTGGAGAGCAGGGAATACATTTCAAGTCAGCAGTCAGGAGCCCGCCTGGAGAGCAGCGAATACATTTTAAGTTTAGCAGTCAGGAGCCCGCCTGGAAGAGCAGGGAATACATTTCAAGTCAGTAGTCAGGAGCCCCCCTGGAGAGCAGGGAATACATTTCAAGTTCAGCAGTCAGGTGCCCGCCAAGAGAGCAAGGAATACATTCAAGTTCAGCAGTTAGGAGCCCGCCTGGAGAGCAGGGAATATATTCAAGTTTAGCAATCAGGCGCCCACCTGGAGAGCAAGGGAACACAAATCAAGTTCAACAGTCAGGCGCCTAGCTGGGGAGCATGGGAATACATTCAAGTTCAACAATCAGGCGCCCACCTGGAGAGCACGGGAATACATTCAAGTTCAGCAGTCAGGCGCCCACCTAGAGAGCACGGGAATACAATTCAAGTCAGCAGTCACGCGCCCACCTGGAGAGCATGGGAATACAATTCAAGTCAACAGTCAGGAGCCCACCTGGAGAGCACAGGAATACAATTCAAGTTTAGCAGTCAGGAGCCCACCTGGAGAGCATGGGAATACAATTCAAGTCAGCAGTCAAGCGCCCACCTGGAGAGCACGGGAATACAATTCAATTTCAGCAGTCAGGCGTCCACCTGGAGGAAGGGAAAGCATCTCAAAGTACAATTCGAGTTCAGCAATCAGGCATCCACCTGAAAAGGGGAAAGCATCTCAGATTACAATTCAAGTCGGCAACAAAGGGACTTCAACGGGAGAATACAAGTCAACAAGGCAATAAGAGCTACAAGATCAAATTTGAAGATATAGATATGATTTTTGTAATTCATAGATCATAGTTTAGTCTAGCTTCTTTATATTTTGTCAATAGTGTAATAAGGTGTTCAGCAAGCAGTAGCAGCAACAATGAAATCACAACTTCATGGTAGTCCCAACTACTAAAATATCCTGAACTACATTGACCCGATTCCTTTATAGCCAAGGATATGTAGGCAACCTCGGAAGTAGGGTGCGGTCAAATCTTTCAAAAATGCTTCCCACGGAGTATTCAAACAGGCAAAAACCGCTCGTATCTGCTCACTTTATCTTTGCACGAACACTTTTCTTATTTTCGAGCAAAGATGAGCAGCTGTGAGGACGTAATTTTTGCCCTGTATGAATTACTCCCATAAATTAAAAACAAAATAAATTTTTTCCATCATTTGCAAATTCGTAGCTTTTTGTTTGCATTTGTCCGCGCATGTTTAATTTTTTTAAATCATTGAAAAACATAAAATTCCATGCATTTGGATTTAGGATTTACTTTCACATTTTAAGGTTCTTTATTAAAAAAATAAAAATTACAAAATTGGCTTATGTATTTCTAGCCTTTTTAATTTTAAATCAATAATTTCCCCTTTAATTTAGAAGTAATTAATTATTGTAAATCTTATAGTAGGTATTTAGCTTAATTTAGTAAATTAATTATTTTAAGGAGTCTTAATTTAAGTTTTAATTGATTAAGAAGGAAAAGAAAAAGATAAATGAAAAAAAGGAGAGGACAGAAGAGAAAAGAAAACATTTTTTAAAAAAAGAGTTGCCCAAATTGGGCTGGGATTAACCCAATCCACCTTACCAAGCACAATTCCGCCCCAACCCATCGCTAACCCATTTCTGTGACCCGACAAGTTCCCTAAATAACGCGTAATTAAAAGAAAAGAAGCCTAAAATCCCTAAATTCCAAGAGACGCGCACTGTTCATCCTCTTGTTCATCTCATCCGCGTCCAAACTCGCCAAATCTCAGGGTAGTGCGCCAAAATCACTCACATGCACCTTATCTCACCACGTCAGCAAGATTCTAACGACATATGACAGATTTTCATCTCTCATGTGCGTTCTTGTGAATGAATTTTGAAAAATGGGGACCGTGGATTGATTTTGAATCGATCCTCCCTCTCCATCTGTCCGGGTTTGTTCAAAAAGAATATTCAGGGATTTTTTCTTGAAGAAGGGAATAGAAGCTTCGAGGGGGAGCTATATATATTTAGGTTTTGGTTCAGAGAAGGGGGGATTTTTTATAGACAATTTTCGTGGGACAGATTTTCAGAGAGGAAATTGTGACTCCTTTTTCTTTGTTTCTTAAATTTCTAGAAAAATAACAAAAGTTTCAGCTTGTTTTTTATCCTTGAATTTCATTTTAGACCTTAGGTTATTTCAGAGATAAAAAAAGTTACTCTATTTTTCTTTCTTCACTTTCATTCCAGATTTTTATTCCAGTATGGAATTTAATTAAGTGGAGGTTGATCCGGGTCCATCGTCACTATTGTTCGTTGTAGATTCTGGTCGAGGTTTCCTGTTCCTCATTGATGATTCCGGCTGAAATCTTTGGTCATGGATTCATTCAGTTTTGGCTCGAGTAATTAGCTCTAATTGTCAAACTTTATTAATTGAATAGTTAATTACAGGTATTACTCCTTTCTTTTTCTTTGCCTGGGATCTAAATATTATTTGAGCATGAACTAGAGAGGGTACATGAATACATTTGGTTTGTTTCTTTCTGAAATAACCTAGTCAAAGTAGTATTCGTCATGTTTAACTGAAGCTCGAATGGATTATGTGACTATTAACGTGAGCGCGAACCTATCATGTGTTAGTTTGTTGTTTTCATAAATGTTCTTGTTTGGTTAAATGAGACTTGACATGAAATAGATCAGGGAATCTTCTTAAGTATCTCTTGTTTACTGTTGTTTAGTCCTGCTACTTGATAGTTTTAAATTGCTACCAGTTTCTTGCCATAAGTAAATTTGTCGTGCTACCTTTGGTGCGAACATAGTGGACTGTTCACCTCGTCTTTATGTTTGGTTGATTCCTCAAGTTAGAATCTGGGCGTAAGCAGTTGATTTGTGAATTTGGTATGCTGCTCGATGATTCATTCTTATTAGATCATGGTCTAAAGAGGTGTTGAAACTAAATTGTTCTGATGATTGCCTATGTGCATATTTGCTCTATTTTCCTTCTCTTGTTCTAAAATTTGACCACCTTGTTACTGCTATATAATTCTGCTCTTTTGAGCTGCTGAAGACGTAGATTTGAACAGTAATTTGAGCCGATAATGTGCAGTATTTTGGACATTTGTCTAGACCGTTAGGCATGCTTAAAGTCTGCCCTATTTTGCACATTGGGCAGCATATTTGCACGATTTTACTGGGTAGATCATGTGTTTAAATGATATTTGCTTGTTTGCTGAGTGGAGTAGAACATTGAATGGTTTAAACTCAACTTTGAAGGGTTGAAGCCCTGCAGCTGATCAATAGCCAAGCAGCTTCTATTATAGGTCTGAAATCAACTTGAAGAGCCAAGTTTAATGAACAAAAATGGCTAACAATTATGCATTCATTTGATCAAATTTCATAAAGTCTTTTTGTCCTGCCAGTTGAGGATTTAACTTTTTTATCAAAGTAGCACACTCTTATGCATTAGTCATTACAGATGGTAATATCATGTGCATTTTAAAATAAAGGGGTAACCGCAAAAGATTTTTTAGGTTCACGCTCTGTTGCTGCTTCAGTGTTATGTTGTTGCGTTTTTGCCTGTGTTCCCAATCTGTGCCCCTACATTTTATTCCATGTGTGTTCAAGGTGTTTTTTTGTAATCATGTGTTTTAATATTACATTTATGTTCATGGTCTGTTCGTTTTGCCATAATAAGTTACATCTAAATTAATATCCAGTAAGTTAAAGAGGAAGTCTTGGACTAGTTTGAAGAAAGTGAGGGTAGCAATAGCAGAAAATTTGAAGAGTGCTGAGAATTCTGTTGAATTAGTAAGAAGTGAAGATTTTTTTATATATTATTTCATTTGGGTTGAGAATGAATCTAGGTTTTTTACGTAGTAATTTCCAAATCTTGTGTCATGGTTTTTGAATTATTTTGTTTGACTTCATTTATTTCAGTCGGACTTGCCTGCTCACGAGATTTGCTCTCTATTTAGTTGACTGTAAATAACTAGTTATTATGATTTCTATTTTCTCATGGAATTAAAAGGATATGAATATTGTTTATTAGAAAATAAGTATATTCTACGTTTCCAGTGAGCTTGGTTTAGGTGAATGACCGTTTTTCTATTATTTGCTTTTGCTGTGATTGAAATAAATTAGTGTCTACATGTTAAGTTAGTTTCTTGAATTCAATTTCACAGGCTTTGTTTAACCGAGATGGAATTAGTTCAGCAATGGTTTTATAAAAAAGAATACTCGTAGGAAAGCTTTAGGCACGTTTAATATATTATCATGGTTGTGGACACTTTCGCGTGACATGATTACGATTCTTGAAAAACAAAACCAGAGTATGCGTTCGTGCAACTTTGGCCAAAATTTTCTCCATAATAATAAAGCATTATTAATTGTGGACACGTTCGCGTGATATGATTTTTGAAGCGCCAAACAAATGAGTACATGTACACGTGACCCATTTCAAGATAATTTTCTTAATTAAAAAGCGGTGAAAAGTAAATGCACATAGGTTCTTAAATGAGTAATTGAACAATTTTGAAAAGCCAAGTATAATCAAAGAGACCGTGCTAGAACCACAGAACTCGGGAGTGCCTAACACCTTCTCCCGGATTAAGAGAATTCCTTACCCGGATTTCTGGTTCGTGAACTGTAATATAGAGTCAATCTTTTCTCCATTCGGGATTTTAAACCGATGACTTGAGACACCATAAATTATCCCAAGTGGCGACTCTATTTTTAAATAGTTAATTCTGTTTTGATTGTCACTTAAATTGGAAAAAACCGCTTTATTACCCTTTTGGGGGTAGGTAAAAGGAAGTGTGACAGCTTTGACGACTCTGCTGGGGAAAAGGAAAGGAGAGAAAAGAAAAAATAAAAGTGAAAGAAAAGAAAAAGGAAAAAAAGAGATAAAATGAAAAAAAAAAAGAGAAAAGGCAAAAGGAAGAAAGAAGAGAAAATGGAAGAAAAAGAAGGGAAAAATCACAACAACAAGGTAATTTCTATGACATGAACTACGTTCGACCTGATTCCTTTGAAAGATACGTATGCAGCTCACGGTTCGGTCCCATCAAAGTAAAAATCCAAAAATCCCCAAGCAAAGAAACTGGGGCAGAAGTTGTGATTATTGTAAGAAATCTGATTTCGAAAGTTGTAATTTTAAACTCATTTGAATTGTTTTGAGCCTTTAATACCCTTTCTTTCTAACCCTATCCAAAATCCCACATTATGGTCCAAAGAAAGACCTTCTGATCAGTCTTCAAGAAATGTCAAGTTGAGCAAGAAGAGGTAATTCATATAAGGGGCAACACTCCGGTCCAAGCAGGAAAGTAATGAAAAATGAGATTGTCTTATTGGTGAAAACCCTCACGGGCACCGTAAGGCGACGAGAGATGAGAGAAATTGAAATGAGAGAGTCTTATTGGTGAAAACCCTCACGGGCACCTTAAGGCGAAAGTGAGTTGAGAGAAATGAAAATGAGAGTCTTATTGGTGAAAACCTTCACGGGCACCTTAAGGAGAAAATGAGTTGAGAAGTTAACAAATGAGAGAAGTCTGTGGGTGAAAACTGTTCAGGATACCGCAGGGTGAACAAGGTTAGGGTTTGGGTGAAGAAATCAGGTTATGGAATTCTGGGCAACAAAGTATGGAAATTGAAAGTTGATTGGTTGGACGGATTGTGCCGATTAGTCTGAAATACATGTCATGATCAATGGTACTAGTTGTTCCACTCAGATAAGTTTCTTTTCCTTTTTAGTAAGTAGTCCAGTTTTGGATTTTTTTTATCCTTAACTCTCAAGGTCATTGCATTTCATTTCTTTTGGGGTTTGTTTCTCTAAGATGTTTCAATATCAGTTTTGTTCAAAGCAAATAAGAAAGGATAAGCTCACTACCAGTTTCCAAAATTTCAAAGCACAGCGTGGCCAGAACATACCAAAGATAGCATGATGTAAAGTGGGATACAAGGAATCACCAGAAGTTTCATCGGTGGAATGACTTGGTAATGTCGTGGGAGATGAAAAGGTTCAGATAAAGGGGTCAGAGGTGTAAAACAACAGTATGGATATAGAACACTTGGGTCGTCAAAGGTTTTGGGGTTTAAAAGTCAGTCAGAAAGTCAAGCGGTTCAGGTCCAGTTCGGGGAAGCAGGTCAAAACAAAACGTGGCTGCGGAGACACCTTCAGCAAGAATGCCATCAACTAACCACCATTTTAAACTGACAAGATTTTCCTTTGATTGAAACAGGGATAGAAAATTTTCTTTATTTTGTCTATTTTTGTTGAAATCAGGATCCCACCTGGAGAACAAGGGAATACATTCAAGTTTCAGCAATCAGGAGCCTACTTGGAGAACAAGGGAATACATTTCAAGTTCAGAAATCAGGAGCCCACCTGGAGAATAAGGGAATACATTCAAGTTTCAGCAATCAGGAGCCCACCTGGAGAACAAGGGAGTATAATTCAAGTTTTAGCTTTCAAATTTTTACTGGTATTTGGTAACATGATTTAGTTTACGTTCACATAT
This sequence comes from Nicotiana glauca, assembly GCA_026770625.1. Lineage (NCBI taxonomy): Eukaryota > Viridiplantae > Streptophyta > Magnoliopsida > Solanales > Solanaceae > Nicotiana > Nicotiana glauca. Next base: position 120,922 of record MU784183.1, on the reverse strand, counting down.
GTGCCCAGATACCAAATTGGGGCAGAAGTTTTTCTTTATTTTTGTCTATTTTATTGAAATCAGGAGCCCACCTGGAGAACAAGGGAATACATTCAAGTTTCAGCAACCAGGAGCCCACCTGCAGAACAAGGGAATACATTTCAAGTTCAGTAATCAGGAGCCCACCTGGAGAACAAGGGAATACATTTCAAGTTAAGCAATCAGGTGCCCACTTGGAGAGCAAGGGAATACAATTCGACTTCAGCAGTCAGGCGTCCTCCTGGAGAAAGGGAAAACATCTCAGATTACAATTCAAGGCGGCAACAAGGGGATTCCACCGGGGGAATACAAGTCAACAAGGCAACAAGAACCACAAGAAGCATGTTTTAAGATATAGATAGGATTTTTGTAATGCATAAATCATAGCCTAGTCTAGCTTATTTTTAGTTTGACATGGTGTAATAAGGGGGTTCAATAGCAGTAGCAGCAGCAGCAGTAAAATCACAGCTTCATGGTAGTCCCAGCTACCAAATATTCCTGAACTACACAGACCTGATTCCTTTTTAGCCAAGGATATGTAGGCAACATTGAAAGCAGGGTGCAGTCAAATCTTTCAAAAATGCTTCCCACGAAGTATTAAAGCGGGCAAAAGTCGCTCGTATCCGCTCACTTTGTCTTTGCCCAAAAACTCTGCGTGTTTCCGAGCAAAGAGGGGCAGCTGCGAGCACGTGATTTTTGCCCAATATGAATTACTCCCATAAATTCAAAACAAAATAATTTCTCATTTGTTTGCAATTTTGTGGATTTTTGTGGTATTTTTTGTTAATTGTTTGTATTTTGTCTACGTATTTTAATTAACGAAAAGTACAAAAATATGTGCATTTGTATTTGAGGATTTAACTTTATATTTTTAAGGATTAATTAGTAATTAGATATTTTATAAAATGAAAAATTACAAAAATAGTCATTTTCTACCTTTTAATTCTAATGTGGATTTTTAGTAGTTTTTCTTTAATTTATTAATTGTGGTAATTAATTTGCTAGGATAATTTGAGTAGGAATCAATTTTTTTTTATTTTAAAAGAAATTAGAAAGAGTTAATTTGAAAAGAAGAGAGAGGAGAATAGTTGAAATGTTTTGGGCCAGGTCCTTTAATTTTTCTTAAAGCCCAAACGGATCCTCCCCAAGCCCAAACCTTGCACCTGAAACCCATCCAAAATACCCATATTTCCAGCCCAAACCAGTGTCCAACCCGGTCCAATTCCCCCTCCTAAAAAATGACCCCGTTTTGATTCAAGTTTGATCTCAGCCGTCGAGGTAAAGAGATCGGACGGCTGGGAACTTAGGAGCATTTAATATATAAGTGTCTTAACATCCTACCCTCCCCCCTCTCAGAACCCTCCCATAAGTTGTCTCTCACACTCCGTCCTGAGCCACCGCCTGTCGCCGCCGAAAATCGCCTACGGCAGCGGCCGGCGACCGGCGTTCGATCTCCGTGAGATTATCACCACAACCCCTCCTTTGCCTCCTCAACTCAAAACCTATCCAAATTCCTACCAAACGACCCCAAATCGATACCCAAGAACCCCCACACTCCATGAAATACAAATCCAACACAAATACCCCAAAAATCCCCACTTTTACCCTCAATTCCCAAATCTGGTGCCGAAGATTTGAATAAAATCGAGTCGCTTCCTGGGATGTTAATGGGTCAAGACCCATGCTAATCAACTATTCTCTGCGAGGATGAGCTATCAGCATGGATTTCGACCTATATCGAAGTTCATCAGCCACATGCAAGGCCAAAGACTAGTTTGATTTATCAACGCAACATCATAAGTTTGTTTCTGGTAAAATGATATGTTTATTCGCCTAAGGTCATATGTTGTTTCCTTTTCAATTTTGTTTGTTCTAGTCTCATCTCTTTTCATCTATTTCTATTAAATTATGTTCAAAGCATGTCAATTGTTTTCTTTCTTTTGCTTATGTGTTGAATTTAATTTTCGTAATTTGATTAGGCCGGTTCTCTGTGTTTCTTTTCTTTCGTCCTTGTCCCAAACATAGTTTGTTTTAGCCTATGGGTTGGCTTCATCACGTTTGGTCAGTGTTGATTATTTTGAGCCTTAGTTGATTCACTACCTTGTTGATTTGGAATCAGGTGTGGGGTTTAGGGGAAGGCAAGCTTAGGGCATTAGAAGCCCGTCGTTGTTTGGGCCTAGGCCTGGCTTTAGACAGCCCGTTGTGGCTCAGGTTGTGGAGGGTAATTGATAGGGGTTTAAAGATTAGTTTAGGTATTTGGTTGAAGAAATCTTAAGTGTAACTGATTGAGAAGCTTCTAGGAAATTGGGTGGGGGTTTAAAATGATTTTCAGATTTTTAACTAAGGGTAATTAAGATAAAATAAAAACCGAAAAGGGGCCTAATTGCAAAATTCAATCATCAGGGCTTTTCTACTTTTCTTGCCTATAAAGGCACCCTAGACTTGATATGCAAGAGAGAGAATTAAGAGCATTAAGGGCAAAAAATGCAAAAAGCAAAACGGCTAAAAATAGCTAGAAAACATTGTTCCATTGAGAAATTTGGGGATCTTTGAGGCTCCCACTTCTGAAATCATCTCTGGATAATCAAGGGTTAAAATGACTTGAGTTTTGGTTGATTTTCAATAGATTTGTCTCAAGTTTTGGTTGCTTTTGATTACTTAGCGTTGTTTGAGAGTTCTCGTGGTTCAAACTTGTTTTAAAGTTGTTTTTTCCCTCGGTTATTTATAGGTTAATTCATTTGTTGCTGCTTTATTTTGCTGCTATTAACTATCTTCTCCTATTCTGTTGCAAACTCCAGGTATAAATTCTGAATACATCATGATGTAAACTCCAGTTCAAAGATGGAATAAAGGCAGTCTTTAAAATCTTAGAAGTAGTTCCCTTTGTGCCAAAGTTGTTCTTCTTTCATGATATTTATGTATTGTTCATTTGACTCATGATGTAGTTTGTGTGTAATATGTTAGAGTAGCCAAATTCTCAAGTTGTAATTAATCATGGACTGTTAAAATGTTGATGTATTTGGACCTTATTTTATTGTTTTAGCTTTAATGTAGGTTAAACATTTCTTGTAATCCATTTTAGTTAAGTGTAGGGTATTTTGGAATTGTCAGGTTCTACTTCTGTTTTTAGTAGTTTTAGATATGCTATAATAATTGGATTACTGTCACTCATGAAGCATGGAAATCATAAAAGGTTAATCGTATAATAGTATTGATCTTTTAAAGTGTTTTAAAGATTCTGCATCCATGTTTTGAATGTTGGTTTAAGTTTAAATTTTGAAGTAACATGTGAGTGTGTTTAAGCTTGGCAGGTGATTTTGAATTGGCTATTGTTTTACTGGTAATTGTTGTTTCAGCATTGAGTTATGCGTAAATAGGATTCTTTAGTAGTTTGAGAACATTTTTCCAAAATTCTTTGAGTTTTATTCCATCACAATGCATAAAACTAGTTTGAGGCTTAAAGATTTAAGATTGCATATATTTTAATTGTCAAAAATGAAGCTATGCTTTTGGTGTTTAAACCAGTGATGAACTTTCTTTTTCTATGCGAAAAGTGGATACCTTCCGAGACTCGATCTTGAGTCCCTCCTTTCAAATACAAGGTCTTCAAATTGGGGCTTGTCGTGGTTTCAATAATAGGGTCTGAATCTAGGCTCAAGTTTGAGGTTATGCATTGGGTGCCTGTAGAGCCAGCAGAATTTGGGCTCATCCTTGGGCCCAGAGCTGGACGGTCCCTTTCGAATGGTATTTAAATCATCTTCTCTTCTATTGTGTCATCTGCATGATTGTTGATGGGTCAATCCTTCTGCCCAATTGTTTTTCTACTCACACAAGTCCTCAATTAGTTTTACATTTCTTTATTTTTTTAGTGTTAATCAATCAGACTATTAATAATTCGGAGGTGAGCTATACTAGATAAGACATAGTCTATGGCCCTCCGAGCTCTTAGATTAAATACCCTTAAAAATAGAATTGAGGTGCGCCATGCCAAACAAAAAGATAAACTGTGTGGCCCTCGTATTAACCTAGATATTGAAAATGATTAATATTCGTAGAAAATCCTTTATGGTTGTTTAAAACATAATTGTGATTATGTATACGTCCGCGTAACACAATTACGATTTTAAAAACAAAACTGGAGTATGCATTCGCGCAACTTTGGCCAAATTTTTTTAATCATAATAATAAAGCGTTATTAATTGTGGACACGTTCGCGTGACATAATTTTCTGACGCACCAAAAAAATGAGCATATGTACGTGTAACCCGATTCAAGATAAGTTTCTTAATTAAAAGCGTTGAAAGAGGCAAAATCATATAGGTTCTAAAATCAGTAATGAACCATTTATTAAGCCAAATATGATCAAAGCGACCATGCTAGAACTACGGAACTCGGGAGTGCCTAACACCTTCTCCCGGGTTAACAGAATTCCTTACCCGGATTTCTGTGTTCGCAGACTGTATAACATAGTCAACCTTCCCCGATTAGGAATTTAAACCGGTGACTTGGGACACCAAAAATCTCCCAAGTGGAGACTCTGATTTTTAATTAAATAATTCCGGTTTGATTGTCCTTTAACTGGAAAAACTTCTTTCTATGCTCTTCTAGGGGTGTAGGTAAAAAAAGGAGGTGTGACAGCTCTGGTGACTCTACTGGGGAAAAGAACCCAAAATCTTTGGCTCAGGGTTCAGAATTCGAGCTTATTAATATGATTTTTACTTGGCTTCTTTATTGTTGATATTATTGTATTTTTGTGAACCTTTGTGCTAAATATTATGTGTTTACCACTTTAATATTATTGAATTGTATATAATTGTCTTCTTACGCCACCCCTCTGAGTCTTCTGAAAATGGTGCACATGTTCGCATAGCCCGCTTTTTCTGTAGAAATTATACCAAATAGAGCAAGGCTGGGCAAGCGACAAGGCCGGGCAGACTTTAGTGCTCCCGGTACGTCGCCCCCTCCTCGGCCCCAGTTGTCCGCTGGGGTACCCCAAGTCTAGACCAAAACCCCAGGATTTAAACTTAGAAAAACTCAGCCTCATACCGGATCCCTAGTAGGTACACTTGTTTGCATCATGTGCATTTGACTTAGGGGACTCAACACAGGGCTTGGGTACGTCTAGGACAGGTGTATCCAAAATAACAGACCATCCTGATGCATCCTATTTGTGCATTTATCTGCTTTGAATTTGCATGCTGACCGACTTTAGAATAAAAGGGGAGAGTTTGGAAAGGAAAATAGCAAAGTGAGGGTTGAGAGGGTAATCACATGTTTTGAAAGAGAAAAATCCAATGTCCAAATGGTACTGAAACTCTGCCAAATTTTTGAAAAAAAATGAAAAAACAAGAAGAGAAGGAAAAGGTTTTGTTTTCAAAAATAGTTGGTTTAGTTTTATTTGCCCGAACTACGCCAGTTTGATTCTCACAGGGTATGAGATACGTAGGCAACCCCCATCGGATCCAACTTCCTTTTTGAAAAATAGCCCAAAAGAATAAAATTTTATTGTAAATAAGTAAGGTGATGCCATTCTTGTCAAATAGCCGAATGTCCCCAAAAGGGTGGTGGAAGGCTGTTTTTGCAAGAACAGTCGCCTTTGGTCATTTTTCAAGGTTTTGGCCGGTTCCGCGAACACAGCCTTAAAACCTTCTCCCTCAAAGTGCTGAAAGGCCGTATGGGCAATGCCGGATATTTTTATGGAAATTTTGAAACATAACTTTTTGAGTCAAAATGAATCTTGATTTTTCTCCCATTAGTTTCCTTTTTGAGTCTGTTGTTTTTATGGTAAAACTCGATAGGAGGAGTCGCTCTTATCAGAACAATTTTTTTTTCTGAAAAAGAAATTGAAAATCCCAAAATATTTTGTTTATTTTTACATTTATCTCTAAGATCTACACTTGGTGTGATTCATGCGAGGTCATGATACACATGCAATCTCCATAGGATTCGATCGTAACCAAATAAGAAAAAAGAGGAAAAACAAGAGAGGAAAAGCAAAGAAAAAGAGAGAAAATAAGAAACTGACAGAAAGAAACAATGGCAAAACAAGATGGAGGAATGAAAGGATAAGAACAAAGAGAAATCAAAGGCAAGAATGAGTAAAGAAAAAGAGGAAGAGAAAAGAGAAAGAAAAGAAAGTTGCAAATAGAAATAAGGATAGCCGGGATGACGCATGCATTGATCAAAGGCATAATAGAAACGGTTAACTGCTTAGGTGCATTCATGCCCCAAAATGTGCGGTTACCAATCTGTTAAAGCCCTAACCACTAACAAGGTTGTTGTTGATGTATTTGAGTTCAGACAGGTGGTTAGTTTATGGCATTCGAGCAAGTCATCCATGTACGCTAGGTCAAACAGCAAGACAGCCATGACTAGTGAGGGATCAGACATAGGTGTTGTCGAATTGGAATTTGAGTTGAAAGAAGAGGCCCAAAGGTTGAAATGCCAGATAACGGAGATGTACTAGGCTTGGATTAGTGGGCACCCTCTACCCTCATTCCCACCAACTACATCGAAAGTCTTGTCGTCGTCCCACTACCATCACAATCCCAGATTCCCAATGTCGTTGGACTCTCCTACCAACATGCCCCAGGCTTTACCCTTTTCCACAACTACCCTGCCATCTTGTCCCAGCCTTTTCATGCTCCACCCACCAGTACAAGCATGTCATTAACTACTCCCGTTTTTGCAGTTCCTCCCCATGTCAGCATCCCTCTATCTTCTAGTAAAATCTTGTTCAAAGTTCCTGATGCACAATACTATGGTACAAAACTAGCTTTCAGAACCTCGGATCCATACTATTGCGCCCCTCATTTTGGGCCTCCCATTGAAATTGAAAACCCGCTAAGATTGTGGAGCAAGATGAAGTATCTAGAAAATGTGATGTGTTTGCAAAAGGGTCTTCGAATGGTGTCGAGGCAAGTCGGAAAAAGCCAAAGTTAGTGGTACTAGGGATGCCAAGCAAGACTATTGTAGTTGTGAAGGGGTCTCCCATTACCCCTGTTGCTATTAAATCAATGACTCAGTTGCCAGTGGTTAAGACAAAGGATGTCCCGGGGAACTGCAAACGAGCAATAATGACACACAAAGGAAAAAAAGTGGAGGAAGAGTTTGTTGAGATCGCAGGATCAGATGATCGAATCATTTCGAAAGATGTCTTACCTCCAAAGAACTAAGGAAGGAGAAACTCTTCAAAGGTAGCCAAATGGCAGTAAAGAAATCAGTGACCGAGGAGGAGGCTGAAGAGTTCTTGAGGAAGATGAAAGTGCAAGACTATTCCATTGTTGAACAATTAAGGAAAACTCCAACTAATATTTCTCTGTTATCTTTATTGACACAATCAGATGAACATCGTGGGGCCATAATGAAGATTCTGAAAGAGACACATGTTCCTGATAACATCACAGTAAATCAATTAGAAAAGATTGCTAACAGGATCTTCGAAGCAAATAGGACCACTTTTGCGGATCATGAGCTTCCTATAGACGGTACGGAACACAATCGAACTATTTGTATCATGGTGAAATGCAAAAATCATTTTGTCACCAGGGTGTTGGTTGATAATGGATCAAGTGCAAATATTTTCCCTCTGTCCATGTTGCAAAATTTGAAGATCGGCACCGAAAGAATCCATATGAACGATGTAGGTGTTCGAGGTTTGGATGGGAAAGGAAAAGGTTCTGCTGGAGATATAACGCTTGAATTGGTGATAGGGCCAGTTGGTTTTAGTGTGGAATTTCAAGTGCTAGACATGGTCGCCCTGTATAATTTTTTATTGGGCATGCCTTGGATACATGCGGCTAAGGCAGTGCCATCGTCGCTACATCAAATGGTGAAATTTGAGTGGGACAAACAAGATAAAGTTGTGCGTGGGGAAGAGGATTTATCCTTTTATGAAGATTCATCTGCTCTATTTATTGAGGCCGGAGATGATAAAGGACCTTTAAATTATCAAACTTCCAAAATGATGTATGTCGAAAAGGTTCCTGAAGGGAAATGCATTCCAAGGCTGAGGCTATCACCTTCGATCTACATGGTAGCTAATGAGATGTTGAATTATGGTTTTGTGCCGGGTAAAGGTTTGGGCGCATCTTTGCAAGGTATTGTGCAGCCCGTATCTCTATGTAAAAATCTGGGTACATTTGGTCTGGGGTTCAAGCCTACAGGGGATGATATGAAGAAGGCAACAAAGTTGTAAAAGAAAGCATGGCCGCTCTCTAGGTCTATCCCACACCTCTTCAGGACTTTTGTCAAGTCAGGGGCAGTGAAGCGTCCGGTATTAGCAGTTCTAAAGCCTGTGGTTGTCTTTGATGAGGAGTTGAGTTGAGAGGGTCCAAAGTCTCGGTAGTTTTCTTTGATTTCCTTTCTATTTGAGTCATTCCAGGGTTGTGACCTAGAATTTTGCTTTTCGCTTATTTGATGAACAAACCCTGTTGTCCATTGTCTTCAATGAAATGCAATTTCCCCTTTTCCATCACTCCTGATAGTTTTTACTTTTGTTTTCTTTCTGTACACTTCTTTTATGCTAGTTTCAATGACATGACATGCATGAGGAGTCTTCGGCCGAGTTCTAAAAGCCAAGTTAATTCTGAGAATCCAAATGGAGTGTGATGATGAAGCACAGATTGATGATGATGAATGGGTCGAAACCCGACTGGAATAATTGAGTTTGATCGATGAGAAATGATTGGCAACGGTGTGGCATGGCCAGTTATATCAACAGTGAATGGCAAGAGCATATAATAAGAAGGTGCGTCCGCGAAAGTTCGAAGTGGTTCAGTAAGTGTTGAGACATATTCTTACACATCGGGCTGAGGCCAAAGGCAAGTTCACCCCAAATTGGCAGGGGCCGTTCATCGAGACGAGAGTGTTGTCCAATGGTGCTTTATATTTAACAGATATAGAAGGCAAGTGCGTTGAAATGGCCATCAATTCTGATACGATCAAGAGATATTATGTATTATTTTCTTTGGTTTAATTGCATTTGTTTGTACTCGGCATGTTTTGGACATTGGAATGACGAAGTCATTTTGTTCTGCTATCTAAATATTTTATTTTTTGTTACCCCTTTGAGCCTTATTTATTTTCTTTCAGACCACTCTTTTGGAAATCCGTAGCAAAGTTCAGAAACGCAAGCGTAAAGGATAAGTAAAGGAAAGGAGGAGAAAAAAAATGAATGCTGCAAGGAGCTAAGAACAAGAAAAATACGCAAAAAAAAAAGAGGCATCTGAAAACTCTGAAGAGCCGCAATCCTCAGAAAATATCGACCACCTCCCCATTGGACTCATCGTCTCCTTCACTTGGAGGAATGAAGGCCTGAACTAGCACAAAACACACACACACACACACACACACACACACAAACGGATAGAAAAGAGCCCGTCTCCCTCACAAATTCTCTCCGATTCAGCTTCTGTGCCGCCGCCGACAGAGCCGGAATCTGGCAACCACCAGCACCACAATCAAAACACACATACACACACTTGAAACAGAGGCTGGAAAGGGAAACACAGGGCTCGGACATACATCAGTGAAAAAAAAATCAAAAATAGATTCGAAGTCGTCGGAGGTGTTGATGTTCTGTCCGCTGGTTTTTCGGTTGAGTATTGTTCGTTGGATTTCTCTTCACCTGATCAATTGTAAAGTTTTTCTGAAGGTTCTATTATTGAAAGATAAGTCAACGTCCACGTCTATTCTCTTAAACTCTAGATCACTGTTTTATTGATAATTTTCTAATAAATCGTGATTATGTTTGGTTTATACGTGACAGTATTAATTACTATTATCTGTGTTGTGTAATAATTTGTTCTTGCTCGATCCAGAGGATCTGTTTGATTTTTGCTCGTCTTACTACTGCAATTTAGTGTTTTCTGCAACTAAATTACGGTACAGAGGATGCATATAGCTAGTTAGAATGAATCAGTGAATTTGAATTAAATTAGTACTTGATTGAAGGGGTCTTTAGCCTGCTGAGTATTTGACACACATTTTATATAAAGCGCAAATTTAAATTCAATAATTACTATAGCAAACAGTGTTAATTCGACGCACACAAGGAAAACATCCTCTATAGAATAACTCTGTTGAGATATATCTTTGCAAAGGATAACCCATATTGCATAGAATGTTGGTTGATCATTAATCTTGGGTTGTTAACATGTGGAGATGAATTGAGCTTTATTTTATTTAGTTTTATTATTAATCGAGGTGTGCCATAAGTAAATGAGATCAATTAGTTCATGGCCCTCACGAGTTAGTTTAGAAACCCTTTAATTAGAATAATTGAGGTGCACCATGCCAAATAAAGATAACAATTGCGTGGCCCTCGGTTTAATTAATTTTATTTTAATCCTTAGAATTCGAGGCGTGCCATTTAGTGAAATTTCGATGGCCCTCACAAATTTGCAAACGCGTAGCTGCTTTAGGCGCGTTACTTTAATAATTTACCGTCCTAAATTCGGGTGCGCATTTATGTGACCCAAATCCAAAATCTCAACAGTGTTAAAATATGTTGAAGACCGCGGGCGCATTTATGTGACGTGGTTCAAGACGTGTTTTAATAATGTTGCAATCTTCCTAAAAGTGAATAAAAGCGGTTAAAGTTAAAATTGAACCATAGGTTAAAAAAATGTTTAAAATCAGATAATTAGCCATTTATAATAGTTGAGCGACTGTGCTAGAACCACGGAACTCGAAAATGCCTAACACCTTCTCCCGGGTTAACAGAATTCCTTACCCAGATTTCTGGTTCACAGACTATTAAATAGAGTCAATCTTTTCCTCGATTCGGGATTCGAACTGGTGACTTGGTACACCATAAATCTCCGAAGTGGCGACTCTAAATCTTTTAATAATAATTCCCGTTTCGATTGTCCTTTAATTGGAAAAATTTCCTTTATTATACCCCTTCCGAGGGTGTAGTGAAAAAGTAGGTGTGACATCTTGATACGAATTTAGTGTGAGCATAGTCGCAGAGCTGTCACACCTTATTTTTTACATAAACCCCAAAATGGCATAAAGGAGTTTTTTTCCAATATAAAGTGACAATCGAAATAGGATTCATTTATTCAAAATTCAGAGTCGCCACTTAGGATAATTTATGGTGTCCCAAGTCACCTGTTCAAATCCCGAGTCGAGGAAAAGATTGACTCAGTATTACAGTCTGCGAACACAGAAATCCGGGTAAGGTTTATGTTAACCCGGGAGAAGGTGTTAGGCATTCCCGAGTTCCGTGGTTCTAGCGTGGTTGCTCAACTGTTATAATTGGCCTATTATCTGATTTTAGAACACTTAAAAACCTATGTGCATTTTTAACTTTATAGCCATTTTTATTCAATTATATCTTTTTTAGGAAGATTGCAACATCATTTAAAATATGTTTCGAACTAAGTCACATAAATGTACCCGCAGTCCATAACACATTTTATCTAACGTTGAGATTTGGATTTGGATCACATAAATATGCACTCGAGTTTAGGAAGGTAAAATATTAAAATAACGCGTCTAAAGCAACTACGCGTTTACAAATTTGCGAGGGCCATGGAAATTCCACTAGGTGGCACGCCTTGAATTCTAAGGATCAAAACAAGATTGTACTCAACTAAAGCAAACTACGGACGTTCATAATTAAGCATTTTCTATATGAACTGAGGTAGCTAAAATGAGAGCCATAGATTATGATTTTATTTACGTATGGCGCACCTCTATTATTTTTTATTAAAGAAAAGAATTATTTCAGGCAGAGTACAGATAGTATAGGCCAAAACAATCAAATTACATTTATGTCTAAATTTGGTTTGCAAGGTGCCGCATACTGGAATTTACTTCCTTTCACTGATGCCTCCAAATTTCATAAATAAATTGAAATAACACATTCTGATAATTATGACCCCATTCCTAACGAATAAATAAAATGATACATTAGCACCAACAGATATTGGATACAGCATTTAACCAAGGGCAAATAATAACATGAACAACTCATTTCCTTAATCCAAGCAAAATAAACTTCTTAAGAACGCAAGAGCAAACAAATATTTTCGGTTAAACATGGACAATCACACGAGTTGGAAATTAACGAATGAACAAGAATTAGAATTGGACCTTGATAAGCTTTCAAAATTATGTCTCTGCTTAGCATGTGTATACTAGCAAATGATGCTGAGATTCAAACCACCTCGGAGGTTCGACAACTCGAAATTGACCGGAAATAGTGGACGACACCTCGGTCGGGGTCAACGAACGGCAGCCTTGGATTTTCGCAGAAAAAGAATCTGAACTTCAAATAGGTTTAACAAGGCGGGAACGGATTGTTTTTAGGCAAAAATGAAGGCTCTCCGATGATGAAATCCGGCTGAACCAACCAAATGAGCACTCAAATGGAAAATTAGTAGAGACAAGTGACGTTGCCGGATCTCGTCACTTCCGGCAACATAATAGTGAAAAACGAAAGAGAAAGGGGGAGAGATGAGAGCGACAAGATAGCAGCGTTCGCCGGATTCAATGGAGAGTCACCGGATTCAATGGAAATCAGTCACCTCCGGCGACTTCATCATATAGCACGACGACGGGAAAAGGGTTGAGGGAGATGGCGACTTTGTTGTTCTTTGGTTAAGAAGATGACCCGGGGGGGGGGGGGGGGGGCGTTTCTTCTTTGTTTGGTGACGAAGATCCAGAATGGGGGTTCCTGTAAAAGCTGTGCAGCTTTTTGTTTGCAGAATCTTAGGCGTTATTTCCTTGTTTTTTTTTTCCAGATTTTTTAAGCATTACTTTATAGGTAGAGTCTAGGTTTAGGTGTATTTTTTTGTATTTTGCCCTGTCCCTAGGTCTTTTGTGTTAAGTCCTTAGGTTCTTTTTTATTTATTTTTGTTCCATAGAAGAGTCTAGAAGGATCTCTAGGTTTAATGGACTAATCCGAATTGGACCAAGAATTGGGCTCTAAAACTCTTAAAAGTGTGATCCAACACCTTAATTGATTCCTTTTAAAATAAGATAAAAATACTATACAATGCCAAAGCTAATCTTAATTAATTATAGCAAGCATGAAACTATTTTTTTGTTTTCGAAATTATATATAGAGAAAAATAAGGTACTATTTTTGTATTTTTTTTAAATAAAATTATGAAAAATACATAAACTAAAATATTTTTATAATTTTCTATTTTTATGACGAAAATAAAGTAAAGAAGTCAAAAATAGTTCAAATAGCTATATTCGGCCTAAATTAAATATTTACTTGCTAAAATATAAAAAAAAATTGAGGAGGGTCAAAAATCACATGTCTACAATAAGGGACAATATCCCAATAAACCCTAAGAAGTACAACATAAAGAATATTCCAAAAGTATATACTTACTGTCTCCCCTATGTTTAAACTATCGTTGACATCTCATTTTGACTGACAACCCTTTGCTGTCGTCTTTTGTTATGACGGTCATCAGACGTTGCGTCATGATAGCCTCGGTCCCCGCCTTAGTTGGTTACCGTCGTGGTTGCCAAATTTGGACCCATACACTCCCCACCTTGCTCTTGGAGTGAGTTCTAAATTAAAGTTAAAATATATATTAACTAATTAAGAGTTAGTTAAAGCCTATACAAGAAGGCACATGTTATCTATTTATTTGTTTGATATAAAATATTAAGTGCAAGCACTTACAGGTTGGGTTATCTGATGACCCGGATGGTCGTCCTAAGAATATAACGCCCCGATCCCCTATTAACTATTTTTCTCAAGATTATTTCTGCTAATTTGATTTGTTGGAACGTTCGGTTTTGAGTTTCGAAGAGTTTTGGGACACTTAGTCCCTAGATGAGAGCTTAAGTGTTGGAAAGTTGTCCATAGCCAGAATAGTGTGAAAACGGCCTTAGAATGGAAATACGATGGTTCTGTTAGTTTCGTTAGGTAATTTCGGGGTTAGGAGCGTGTTCGGAATGTGTTTTGGAAGTCCGTAGCTAATTTAGGCTTGAAATGCCGAAGTTTGAATTCTGGAAGTTTCCAGTCCGATAAGGAGATTTTGATCCGAGAGTCGAAATGGAATTCCGAGAGTTGCTGTAGATTTTTTATGTCATTTGCGATGTGTGTGCAAATATTCGGGTCATTCGGACGTGGTTTGGTTGGGTTTTTTATCAAAAGCGCGTTTTGGAAGTTTTTAGAAAATTTAAGCTTGAATTCGATGTGAATTGGTGGATTTGATGTTGTTTGAGGTGTTTTAAGGATTGGAACAAGTTTGAATGAGGTTTTAGGATGTGATGGTACTTTTGGTTGAGTTCTCGGGGGCCTCGGGTGAGTTTCGGATGGTCAATCGGACCATTTTTGAAGTTAAGAGTTGCAGATTTTGGTGTTCAGCAGTTTCAGACTTTTATATCTTCGCGATCGCGTGGGGCATATCGCGATCACGTAGAAGGATTTTGGAAGGCCATGAATTAGACCTTCGCGTTCGCGTTTATGGGCACGCGTTTACGGAAGGTTAGGAGTTCTTACTTCGCGTTCGCGTGAAGATGTCGCATTCACGTATAAAGAAATGGGGTCCAAGAGCTATTGTTCTTCACATTCGCGTGCGAGGGAACTTGTTCGCGTAAGTGTAAAATCTGGTGCATTGTGTTTGCAGCGATAGGGTCGCGTTCGCATAAGGTTAAATTTTGTGAATTAAAAATATGCTTCGTGATCGCGAGGCTTATGTCGCTCTGTAGCCGTCAGAGGCCGGGGCCAGGGTAGTGGCCGAGGACGCGCACGTAGTGCATCCTGAGCACCTGCGCGAGCTGTTTCCGAGGTACCACCAGCAGATCCAGCTGGAGTCCAGGCACTTGACATACCTGCTACTGTTACTCCGGCCCTCCAGGAGACTTTGGCACAGTTTTCGAGCATGTTTGGTACATTGATCCAGGCGGGATTGATTCAGGTTGTACCGACTATTTCACAGGTCGGGGGAGGGACTCATAGCCCCACTCCAGAGTAGCGAGTTCCCATTGGTCAGGTTCCAGGTGTCATGGCGACACAGCTTGTGGTCCCAGTTCAGCGGGTGGTGAGGACCTCTTGTCGAGTAAGAGGCAGGTGGGTCTAGGAGAGAGATGATAGACGAGGTTAGGAGGGAGAGTATAGAGGAGTGATAGACCTCGTAGATTGGATAGACCCACTAGTCCTTACTTTGGAGGGAGGGTACAACATGGTAGAGGTTTTGTGGGTCTGCCAGCTCAGTTTCATCTCAGATTTCACACAGGATTTAAGGTGTTCAGGGGTTTCGGAGTACCCACACCGCACAGTTTCCACAGCCACGTCAGCCGCGAGGTTGCTTTGAGTGTGGTGAAATACACCATGTGGTGAGTCATTGCCCTAGACTTGGGAGGATTGTAACTCTACAGACTTCTCGGCCACATCGTGCAACGCAAAGTTCCCAAACAATGGTTACAACCCCTGTTGCTACCCCACCTACACGTACCGAGGCTGTTGCCTCTAATTCTGTCGTTACAGGAATTTTCATGGTTTGTTATAAAGGTGTACCGATTCTATTTGATCTAGACTCCACTTATTCTTATGTGTCTTCTTATTTTGCTCCGCATTTGGTGTATCTCGGGATTCTTTGAGTTCCCCTATTTATGTTTCTACTCCTATAGGGGATTAACTTGTTGTGGACTGCGTTTATCGGTTATGTTTGGTTACTATTCATGGTTTTGAGACCAGAGCAGACTTATTGCTACTCAGCATGGTTGATTTTGATATTATTTTGCGCATGGACTGGTTGTCGCCCCATTATGCTATTCTTGATTGTCATACCAAAACTGTAATGCTGGCTATGCCAGGTGTACCACGTGTTGAGAAATATTATGATGCGTACTTAGCTTATGTGAGAGATGTTAGTGTTGATACCTCTTCTATTGATTCAGTCTCAATGGTACGAGATTATCTTGATGTGTTTCCAGCTGATCTCCCGGGAATGCCGCCTGATAGAAACATTAATTTTGGCATTGACTTATTGTCGGGCTCTCAGCGCATTTCTATTCCTCTACATCGTATGGCTCCTCCTAAGTTGAAGTAGTTGAGGGATCAGTTATAGGAATTGCTGGATAAGGGTTTTATTCGTCCCAGTATTTTACCTTGGGGTGCTTCTGTTTTGTTTATGAAGAAAAATGATGGTTCTATGCAAATGTGTATTGATTATCGCCAGTTGAACAAGGTGACAGTGAAGAACCGTTATCCCATGCCTCGTATTGATGATCTGTTTGACCAGCTTCAGGGCGCACGGGTGTTTTCTAAGATTGATTTACGCTCAGGTTACAATCAGTTGAAGATTGGGGAACCATATATCCCGAAGCCTGCTTTCAGGACTCAGCCTTCATGCATTTGATGCAAAATGTATTTTGGCCATATATCGACTCTTTTGTCATTGTCTTTATGGAGAACATTCTGGTGTATTCCCGGAGTCGGGAAGGAGCAGCATCTGAGGATAGTGCTTCAGACTCTGAGAGAGAAGAAGTTATATGCAAAGTTCTCAAAATATGAGTTTTGGTTGGATTAAGTGGAATTCTTAGGCCACGTGGTATCGAGTGAGGGCATTCGGGTGGATTCGAATAAGGTAGAGGATGTGCAAAGTTGGCTCAGGTCATCCCTGGCTACAGAGATTTGTAGTTTCCATGGCTTGGCGGGCTACTACCATCATTTTATGGAGGGATTTTCATCGATTGCAGCCCTTATAACTAGATTGACACAAAAGGTGCTCCATTTCAGTGGACAGAGGAGTGTGAAGCGAACTTTCAAAAGCTCAAGATAGCTTTGACTACAGCCCCAGTTTTGGTATTGCCTACAGGTTCAGGGTCTTATACCGTCTATTGTGATGCCTCGAGAGTTAGCCTTGGATCGATATTGATGCAGGACGGTAGGGTGACTGCCTACGTGTCCAAACAGTTAAAGATACATGAGAAGAATTATCCTGTCTATGATCTTGAATTAGCTGGCATTGTTCACGCCCTAAATATTTGGCTCCATTATTTATACGGGGTTACCTGTGAGATTTATACTGATCATCAGAGCTTGCAGCATTTGTTCAAGCAAAAGGATCTAAATTTTCATCAGATGAGATGGTTAGAGTTGCTGAAGGATTATGACATCACTATTTTATATCACCCAGGCAAGGCCAATGTAGTGGCTGATGCCTTGAGTCACCGGGCGGAGAGTTTGGGGAGTTTGGCATATTTACCAGTATTGGAGAGGCCTATGGCAATGGATGTTCAGGCCTTAGCCAGCCAGTTTGTGAGATTGGATATTTCGGAGCCCAATCGGGTTCCAGCTTGTGTGGGTTCCCGGTCTTCATTATTCGATTGTATCAAGGAGCGGCAGTATGATGACTCTCATTTGCTTGTCCTTAAAGACAAGGTTCAGCATGGTGATGCCAGAGATGTGACCATTGACGAGGACGGAGTATTGAGGATGCAGGGTCGGGATTGTGTACCCAATTTTGATGCGCTTCGGGAGCTGATTCTAGAGGAGGCCCACAATTCGCGGTATTCCATCCATCCGGGTGCCACGAAGATGTATCAGGACTTGAGGCAGCACTAATTGTGGAGGCGGATTAAGAAAGACATAGTTGGATTTGTAGCTAGATGCCTCTACAACCACCAGGTGAAGTATGAGCACCAGAGACCGGGTGTGTTGCTTCAGCAGATAGAGATTCCGGAGTGGAAGTGGGAGCATATCACCTTGGATTTTGTATCTGGACTCCCACAGACTTTGAAGAAGTTTGATGCTATCTGGGTTATTGTGGATTGGCTGACCAAGTCCGCTCATTTCATTCCTGTGTGTACCACTTATTCCTCGGAGCAGTTGGCGAAGATTTATATCCAAGAGATTGTTCGTCTGCATGGTATTCTAGTTTTTATTATTTCAGACAGAGGTACTCAGTTCACATCACGATTCTGAAGAGCCATTCAGCATGATTTGGGTACTAGGGTGATGTTGAGCACAACATTTCACCCTCAGACGGACGGACAATCCGAGCGCATTATTTAGATTCTTGAGGATATGCTTCGTGCATGCGTGATTGAGTTTGGAGGGTCTTGGGATCAGTTCTTTCCATTGGCGGAGTTTGGTTACAACAACAACTATCAGTCCAACATTCAGATGGCGCCGTATGAGGCCTTGTATGGTAGGCGGTGTAGATCTCAGGTGGGTTGGTTTGAGCCGGGTGAGGCTCGGCTATTGTGCACTAATGTTCTAAACGTAAATACCACACAAGAGGGGGTGATTTATGTGGTACCCAATTTTCGCTCTAGAAGAACCTGTTCTTCTAGGTGTACTAACTATTGTTGTTTGCGGAATAATAAATATAGAAAATAAAGAACACAGAGATTTTTATGTGAAAAAACCACGACTTACTACTAAGTAGTATTTTCCCCAACACTTCACTAAATCACTGAGCCAAAATAGCATTTACAAAACTCTTTGTAAACCTAAGGATTACCTCTAATCCCGTTATAGCAACCAGCCTCTAACTGTTGCGACAACTTCAAGTTAACTCTAACTTGAATACTCAAAATAACTATTACAATTGCTTCTAGATAAAGCTGAAAGGTACAATATTAAAAGACCTACTACAATTGAAGTAGAAATAAAGAAAGACACACAAAACTCTTTATGGAGCTGGTTCTTCAATCAGGTTCATGTAGCTTCTGGTTTGCGCACTTGAATCACACACGAACTGGTTGCAAAAAGCCTTGCTATTTTAATCCCAATTCACATTTAACTTCTGCATTTTTGTGCAACACTTTAATGTGAGAACATCCTGCAATTTATAGAGTTAGTAGTGAAGAAATAACTAGAGTTCTGATGCAACTCTTCCTTAGTGGAAGAGTTCTATTTGATTTCAACTTCTAACTCCTTCCCTATCTTGGATAGTGTTATCTTTTATTAAGGACTCCTTCTCCTTATCAATTATGCAACCTTTTCGATCAGGAGATATTAAATACACCAAGTTAAGCTTATCTCCTTCACGTGCAACCCACACGCTTGAATCTGCCTATTTTTGTGCACCTGAGTGATGGACCTGGTTCATCCTGAGTTCCATTGTCATTCTTCAAAACTAACCTTTACCTGGGCTAACAGGCACAGATTCAGTTCAGGATGCTTTGGATAAAGTTAAGGTAATTCAGGATAGACTCCGTACAACCCAGTCCAGACAGAAGAGCTACGCGGACCGGAAGGTTTGTGATGTTTCCATTATGGTTGGAGAGCCTGTTCTGCTTTGGGTTTCGCCTATGAAGGGCGTTATGAGATTTGGGAACAAAAGGAAGTTGAGGAGGTTGCTTATGATTTTGCCTTACCTCCCATCCTGGCAGGGGTTCATCTGGTATTTAATGTTTCGATGCTCTAGAGATATCACGGTGATCCGCCGCACGTATTGGATTTTAGTTCAGTCCAGCTGGACACGGATCTATCATATGTTGAGGAGCCAGTTGCTATATTTGACAGGCAGGTCAGAAAGTTGATGTCAAAGAATATTACTTCAGTAAAGGTTTAGTGACGGGGTCAGCCGGCCGAGGAGGCGACCTGGTAGACCGAGTAGGATATGCGCAGCTGTTACCCTCATCGTTTCACTACTTCAGGTATGTCTCTATGATCGTTCAAGGACGAACGAATGTTTAAATGTAGGAGGATGTGACGACCTAGCTGGTCCTCTTAAGAATTTAATGCCCTGATCCCCTATTAACTTCTTTCCCCAAGTTTATTTCTGCTAATTTGATTTGTCGGGACGTTTGGTTTTGAGTTTCGGAGAATTTTGGGACACTTAGTCCCTAGATGAGAGCTTAAGTGTTGGAAAGTTATCCATAGTCGGAATAGTGTAAAGACGGACTCAAAATGGAAATTCGATGGTCCAGTTATCTTGTTAGGTGATTTCGGGCTTAGAAGCATGTTCAGAATGTGTTTTGGAGGTCCGTAGCTAATTTAGGCTTGAAATGCCGAAGTTTGAATTTTGGAAGTTTCTGGTCCGATAGTGAGATTTTGATTCGAGGGTCGGAATGAAATTCGGAGAGTTGTTGTAGCTTTGTTATGTCATTTGGGATGTGTGTGTAAAATTTCGGGTCATTCGGACGTGGTTTGGTTGGTTTTTTTATCAAAAGCGTATTTTGGATGTTTTTAGAAAATTTAAGCTTGAATTGGTGGATTTAATGTTGTTTGAGGTGTTTTAAGGATTGGAACAAGTTTGAATGAGGTTTTAGGATGTGTTAGTACTTTTGGTTGAGGTCATAGGGGCCTCGGGTGAGTTTCGGATGGTCAATCTGACCATTTTTGAAGTTAAGAGTTGCAGATTTTAGTGTTCAGCAGTTGCAGACTTTTAAATCTTCACGATCGCGTGGGGCATATCGTGATCGTGTAGAAAGATTTTGGAAGGCCAGGAATTAGACCTTCGCGTTCGCGTTTATGGGCACACGTTCGCGGAAGGTTAAGAGTTCTTGCTTCACATTCGCGTGAAGATGTCGCATTCGCGTATAAAGAAATGGGGTCCAAGAGCTATTGTTCTTCGCGTTCGCGTGTGAGGGAACAGGTTTGTGTAAGTGTAAAATCTGGTGCATTGCATTCGCAGTGATAGGGACACATTTGCATAAGGTTAAATTTTATTAAATTAAAAATGTGCTTCGCGATCGCGAGGCTTGTGTCGTGATCGCGATGAAGGAACGATCAGTGCTGGGCAGAATGTTTTAAATATTTCATCCGCGAGTTTAGGGCTCATTTACTCCATTGTTGGTCTTTTTGAGAGCTTTTTGAAATGGGTTGAAGAAAGATTCAAGGGGAATCACTTGGAGGTAACATTTTTGACTTCATAACTCATTTTTATGCGATTAAATACCTAATAAATGGTGAGAATTTTGGGGAAAAGAGGTAATTAGGGCTTGAATTTAAGAGGCATTTAAATGTGGATTTGAGAGGTCATTTGGACTCTGATGTTTGTGTTTTTGTTATGTATAGACTCGTGAGAGCATGAGGTTTCTAAAATATAAGTTTCATCCAATTTTGAGACATTGGCTTGAGGGGTGTTTTGGTTATTTTACCTAATTTCATGTGTTAGCTTTGAATTAAATCGTAGAAGCAGTTGTTTGAGATGTTATTTATGGTGTGTAATTGAATTGAATAGATTTGGGCCATTTAGAGTCGGATACTTGTGGCAAAGGCGTCATTTCTAGTTGATTTTGAGTCGGATTGAGGTAAGTGACTTGTCTAACCTTGTGTGGGGAACTTTTCCCCTTAGGGATATGATATTTGGTAATTGAATTGCCTTGTGCACGAGGTGATGAGCGCGTACTTGTGAAAATTGTTAGAAATCCAATTTTTCTTAAAGTTCTTATTAGCATGTTTCCCTTCCTGCGTTTTAACACTTGCAAATGTTGCATGTTGCTAGTTAGAACAGCATGTTTAGTTGACTTAAATTGCCTATTTTCTTAAATTGCCTTGATTGCATCATGTGAAGCATGTTAGGCTAGGACTAGTTGCCTTGCTCTAAAATTTCGTTTTCTGAATATCTTCTTGTTGTTGCTGTGTATTTACATTGAGACTGCGGATTCGATTCCCGATAGATCCTCCTGCACATTTACTTTGCGACTGCGGGTTCAATTCCCGATAGATCCCCGTGCACATTTACTTTGGGACTGCGGGTTCGATTCCCAATAGATCCCCCATGCACAGTTATATAGAACAACAGGAATTCACCCAGTAGACTCCCCCAGTACTGGGTATTTACATTTGGGACAATGGACTGGGGTTCCGGTAGATCCCCGCGCATTGGTAGTTAGACTACGGGATGGTATCCTTGGAGATCCTTTGGATATATACATATGATGGACTACGGTATGGTATCCCGGAAGATACACTAGATAGTTGATGAGAGGAACTACAGGACGGTATCCTGGGAGATCCTCGTATAACTATTGGTACTGAGCTGTTCTGATTTCTGGCTTTATTATGTTATTTGCATAATTGTTGCTGCCTGGTATAACATGTCTCGTTTCATTGCCTTCATATTGTTGAAGCTTATTATTATGTTTAACCTCAATATGGCCCTGACTTTTCTTGTCACTACTTGACCGAGGTTAGGCTTGCCACTTACTGAGTACCATTGTCGTGTACTCATGCCCTTCCTGCACATATTTTTCATGTGTAGATCCAGGTAATTTTGCACAGGTTTTGAGGCAAAGAGAAATTTTGGAGACTTCGAGGTACATCTGCCGCGTTAGCAGACCGTAGAGTCTCCATCTTTATTCTACCTTGTAGTGTTAGCCCTTCTATCGTACTGTTGATTTAGATACTCTGGAGATTAGAGCACTTTACTGTATGTTCTTCTAGCTTGTGTTCCCATGAGTTTCCGGGTTTTGGGATAATGTTGTAGAAGTTTGAGTTATGGTGCTGTATATGCCGAGTGGCATTCCATATTCCCCTTTCATTTTGCTAAATTTGGTTTTAAGTTATAATTCCACAAAGTCTTGATTGTTTTTCGCACTTGTTAGGATTACCTAGTTGTAGGGACTAGGTGCCGTCACGACAGTTCACGGAGGGCGAACTGGGGTCGTGACAGGTTAGAAGTGTATTATTGTAATTGAATCTTAAGAAATTTGGAAGCACCTTTTTTTTTGAAGAATTCTTATGCCCCAAAATAATCTCTTTATTGCCTCAGTTGCCACTGGTATTTGAGTAAATATAACAAACTTTGAGAACAATTTTACTACTCAAAAAATGCATAGTTCTGATTCAGGTTGAAGGTTGAAGTACACGTACAACAACATTTTCTGATCCTTCTTTTTATGTTTTTTTTGGGTTAAAAAACATGAATGTTTTATTTGCACTTTTCTTCAGTCAATTTTGCTTGTGCAAGGTTGTTTGACCCTATGATAGTGTAAAGTTATACGGTAATAATTCCAAAAGTGAAATTCTATTTCCTTGTAAATTTATAGGGTAAAAATAAAAGTAACAGCAAACTTTCCTTAGCTAAAATTTATCTAATTTAAATATTAAATATGTATTCTATGATTATTAAGCATGTTAATTTTTATTTGATTTAATTATTCAGTGTCAGCCTTTTTATGTTCTAATTATGAGACATTGTAACCTACACTTCCTCTCTGAATTAATTGTATGGGATCCTTACTAACCTTTACACATCATTTTACTGTTTTATTTTATTTTATAGAGTTTTTCATTAATTTTATAGATTTCTAAAGCATTAGTAAATAGTGTCTTTGTCGAGGGTCTATCAAAAATAATGTCTTTACCCGTCCAGAGTAAGGATAAGGCTGTGTATATCTTATCATCCCCAAACCTCACTTTTGGAATTATACTAGATTGGTGTTGTCTAAAACATTAGTAAATTGAAATTATATTGTGACGCATCTCGTATTGGACTTGGTGCGGTATTGATGCAGGGTGGCAAGGTTATTTCATATGCTTCCCAGCAATTGAAGATTCAGGAGAAGAATAATCCAGTTCATGACTTGGAGTTAGCAGCCATTGTTCATGCGCTGGAGATTTGGAGGCACTATCTATATGGCGTGTCGTGTGAGGTGTTCACGGATCATAAGAGTTTGCAGTATTTGTTTAAGTAGAAGGAGGTCAATTTGAGGCAGAGAAGGTGGTTGGAGTTATTGAAAGACTATGATATCACCATCTTGTATCATCTTGGGAAGGCCAATGTGGTGGTCGATGCTTTGAGTAGAAAGTCAACTAGTATAGGAAGCTTTTCATATATTCCAGTCGGTGAGAGACCGCTTGCATTAGATGTTCAGACTTTGTCCAATCAGTTTGTGAGGTTGGATGTTTCTGAGCCTAGTCATGTTTTAGCTTGCATAGTTGTTCGACCTTCCTTGTTTGAGTGTATCAGGAAGCGGCAGTATGATGACCCTCATTTGCTTGTCCTTAGGGACACAGTGCGACACGGTAATGCCAAGCAGTTCACGGTTGGAGATGATAGAGTTTGAGGATGCAGGGTGGTGTTTGTGTGCCTAATGTGGATGGGCTTCGTGAGTTGATTTTAGAAGAGGCCCACAATTCCCGGTATTCTATTCATCCGGACACTGTTAAGATGTATCAGGACTTGTGGCAGAATAATTAGTGGAGGAGGATGAAGAATAATATTGTTGCATATGTAGCTCGGTGTCTGAATTGTCAGCAAGTAAAGTATGAGCATTAGAGACCTGGTGGTTTGCTTCAGAAGATAGAGATTCGTGAAAGAAGTGGGAGCATATCATTATGAATTTTGTTGTTAGACTCCTAAGTACTCAGAGGAAGTTTAACGTAGTTTGGGTTATTGTGGATAGACTGACCAAGTCAGCACATTTCATTCCTGAGGCAGTTTCCTATTCTTCGTAGTGGTTGGCAGAGATTTATATCTACGAGATCGTTCGTCTCCATGGTGTGCCCGTATCTATCATTTCTGATCGAGGTACGCAGTTTACCTCGCATTTCTAGCAGCCAGTACAACGTGACTTGGGTACACGGGTCGAGTTGAGCACAACATTTCATCCTTAGATCGATGAAAAGTCCAAGCGTACTATTCAGATTTTGGAAGATATGCTTCGTGGTTGTGTTATTGACTTTGGAGGTTCTTGGGATAATTTCTTGCCGTTAGTAGAGTTTTCCTATAGAAACAGTTATCAGTCGAGCATCCATATGGCTCCCTATGAGGTGTTGTATGGTACACGGTGTCGATTGTTGGTTGGATGGTTTGAGCCAGGGGAGGATCGGTTATTGGGTATAGTTTTAGTGCAGGATGTACAACCTCTCTGCCTTATAAGGATGTATTGTGGGTTGGGCCCAGCCTGGGACCGCAGGCCAAATGGGCCAAATGGGCCGATTCAAACGGGCCGGTTTCTAGTGGTGCAAAAAGCCCGTTGTCACGACCCCAACCCCGGTCGTGATGGTGCCCAACACCATGCTAGGCAAACTCGACCAATTCAACACTCATTCCCTTTTTATTAAAAGTTCAATGCTGATTAATAGTATTTAGTTACCCAACTGATGTGAATGGAAGTCTGAAATAAAGACGAAATGTGCGGAAACCATTAATAATAATCTCTACAAAATCCCACCGATCCGGTGTCACGAGTCAAAAGCCTCTAGTACATGAGTCAAATAGTCTAATACAAGAACAGTCTAAAAATACAAAAAAGTAAAGAAATAAAGAGGGAGAAATCGGGTCTGCGGACACCATGCAGCTACCTCGATAACTCCGGTGAAGTCTGAACTGCAGAATAGCTAAAACTACGCCTCAGAAACACCTGGATCTGCACACACGACGCAGAGAGTAATGTGAGTACGCTGACCTAGTAAGTAATAAAAATAAATAATGACTGACAGTATGAAATCATGTAAAAGCACTAAGCAGTTCTATATCAAAGCAGTAAGAACATTTAAACAACAAATAATGAGAAAACGTCAAGAAAAATTCCTTAAAACCAGCACTCATCTCATATACTCTTCACAATAACCGAATTCATAATTATATCGCTACGGCGTGCAGCCCGATCCATAATAATTGTCAACTGCACTCACTAGGGGTGTACAGACTCCGGAGGGGCTCCTACAGCCCAAGAGCTATATTGTTGCGGCGCGCAGCCCGATCCATATATATAAATATACACTTGCTGTGGCGTGCAGCCTAATCCATATAAATATATTGTTGCGGCGTGCAGCCGGATTCATAACGTATAAAACATCCTCACTATTGGGTTCTCAACCCCTCTCTGTCAATATAAGCATACCTCTCGGGCATACTAATATAAGATAGGGATCTCAAACCACATATTACCTTCATTTCGGATTAGCGATTTCGAAAGCCAGTTCATATTATATTAATCAGTTAGAAACATGATTGAGGGTATGAGTTTAACAAGTAAAGTGAGGTCAATCAGTAACAATGCCCCTAAGGGTCCTACATGTCGGTACAAGGCCCCAAACAGGCAATTAGCCCAAATCATAATGATAATAATTAAATCTTACTCAAAATACTGTAGAATCATCAATAGCGGTGGACCAAGTCCCAATCCCCAGTGGTAACAGACCCCACGCTCATCATACCGCGTGTGTATCACCTCAACATAGCACTACGTTCTGCAATTCCGGGGTTTCAAACTCTCAGCATCATTTATAATCATTACTCACCTCAAGCCGTCTAAACTCTAGCTCGCTATGCCCTTGCCTCTCAAATCGACCTCCTCGCGCATCGAATCTGATCAAAACCACAACGAATACATCCCAATATGCTACGAAAATAATACCCAATCAAAAACAATCGAAATATACCAAAAACCTCAAAATTAGCAAAACACGAGCCCCGGGCCCACTTCTTGAATCTTAAAATTTTTTACATCAATGGGTTCCTTATCTCGCCACGAGTCTATACATATCAAGAACTCTCAAATCCGAGCTCAAATGGCCTTTCAAATCCCAATTTAAAATTTCAAAAATTCAAGCCCTAGTTCTACCCATTTTAGCCAAGTTTCCATGAATTTCAAGGTTAATTTCACAATATAATCGTGTTTTTAGTTCATAGGACTCACCTCCAATCAATTTCAGTCGAAACCCCCTTCAATTCCTCCCAAAAAGCTCTCAAGGTGCTCAATAATGGAGGAAAATAACTTAGGCTCGAGGATGAAATATCATTAAAACCCTTCTGCCAGCTGACATTTTACTCTATGCGAACGCGAGGGCCCACTCGTGTTCGCGATGAACAAACTTTTCCACTGACCAAATTACCCTTCGCAAATGCGGTATCCAACACGCGAACGCAAATCCCTGGGTCCCTAAACCTACACGAACGCGTCCCTCAACCGCGAACGCGAAGAACAACTCACTACTGGACCCCAGCCCTTATACGCGAACGCGAAGACCTTCACGCGAACGCGATGCCGGATCTCCTAACCTTCCGCGATTGCGAGGCCTCAAACACAAATGCGAAAGCCTAAATTCTTGGCCCTCAAATTCTTTCTACGCGTTCGCGACTCACCCTACGTGAACGCGAATGGTTAAACCTCTGCAACATTGAACTGAAAAACCTGCAACTCCCAATGCCAAAATTGGTTCAATTGATCATCCGAAACACACCTGAGGGCCCCGAGGCCCCTGAGACCTCAATTGAAAGCACAAAAAAATCCTAAAACATCACCCAAACTTGTTCCAATCCTCAAAAGACATCAAAAAACACCAAAACCATCAATTCTCATCGAATTCAAGCCTAAGTTCATTAAAAACTTCTGAAATACGCATTCGATCAAAAAACTAACCAAATCACTTCCAAATGACCTAAAAGTTTACACACACATCCCAAATCACTTAATGAAGGGACAACAACTGTCGGAATTCCATTCCGACCCTCGGATTAGAATATCACCTATCAATCGGAATTCACCAAAATACTAACTTCGCCAATTCAAGCCTAATTCTACACCGGACCTCCAAAATTTCTTCCGATCACACTTCTAAGTCACTTTTTAAATCATCCCCTGAAGCTAACCGAACCATCGAAAATCATATCCGAGCCCTCTAGCACATAAGTCAACATCTGTTTGACTTTTCCAAACTAAGCTTCCCTTAAAGAAACTAAGTGTCTCATTTCCTTCTAAAATCAATCCAACCTAACTCGTTCACGTAAGACACTGATAATGAAGCATGAGATGACGGGTCGTGTCGTCACATCCTCTCCAACTTAAACAAACGCTGATCCTCGAGCGAGTCAAGAAACATACCTGAAGCCTCAAATAGGTGAGGGTATCTGCTCCGCATCTCCCCCTCGGTCTGCCAGGTAGCCTCCTCCACGGGACGACCTCTCCATTGCACCTTCACTGAAGCAACATCCTTTGATATCAACTTTTGAACCTGACGATACAAAATGGCTGCTGGCTCTACATCATAAGTCAAATCACCCTCAAACTGAACCGTAATGAAATCCAGAACATGGGACGGGTCTCCAATATACTTCTGGAGCATAGAAATGTGAAAGACTGGATGCACGCTCGACAAGCTGGGTGGCAAGGAAAGTTCATAAGCCACCTCCCCAATCCTCCTAAGTACCTCAAAAGGCCCAATGAACCACGGACTCAACTTCCATTTCTTTCTGAATCTCATAACCCCATTTGTGGGTGAAACCTTCAACAGGACCTTCTCACCAACCATGTAGGATACATCTCGAACCTTCTTGTCCGCATAACTCTTCTATCGTGACTGTGTTGTACTGGGTCTCTCCTGAATCACCTTCACCTTCTCTAATGCATCCTAAACCAAATTTGTCCCCAATAGTCTAGCCTCACTGGGCTCGAACCAACCAACTGGAGATCTACATCGCCTCCCATATAAAGCCTTATACAGAGTCATCTGAATGCTCGATTGTTAGCTGTTGTTGTAGGCAAACTCTGTAAGCGGTAGAAACTGATCCCATGACCCTCCAAAGTCAATAACACAAGCGTGTAGCATATCCTCTAATATCTGAATGGTGCGC
This sequence comes from Nicotiana glauca, assembly GCA_026770625.1. NCBI lineage: Eukaryota > Viridiplantae > Streptophyta > Magnoliopsida > Solanales > Solanaceae > Nicotiana > Nicotiana glauca. The sequence continues at coordinate 92,441 of MU784183.1, read as the reverse complement.
TCAGACTGCCTGTATGTCTGAGGGTGAAAGGCTATGCTCAACTATATCTAAGTACCTAACTCTCGCTGAAGAGTATACAAAAATTGCGAAGTAAACTAAGTGCCCCGATCTGATATAATGGAGACTGGGACACCATGCAACCGAACCACCTCCCGAATATAAATCTCTGCCAGCCGCTCTGAAGAATAAATAGTACAAACCGTAATGAAATGCGCGGTCTTGGTCAGCCTGTCTACAATTACCCAAATAGCATCATATTTCTTCAAAGTTTATGGGAGTCTGGTAACGAAATCCATAATGATACTCTCCCACTTCCACTCAGGAATAATCATATGCTGATGCAAGCCACCCGGTCTCTGAAGCTCATATTTCACTTGCTGACAATTAAGACACCGAGCTACAAACTCCACAATATCTCTCTTCATCCTCCGCTACCAATAGTGTTGTCTAAGATCGCGATACATCTTTGCAGCACCCGAATGAATGGAATACCGCGAGCTATGGTCCTCCTCCAATATCAACTCCTGATCCACATTGGGAATGCAAATTCGGCCTTGCATCTTCAACACACCATCATTTCCAATGGTCACATCTTTGGCATCATCATGCTGAACCATGTCCTTAAGGACAAGCAAATGCGGATCCTCATACTGGCACTCTCTGACGCAATCATACAAGTAAGACCGAGAAACCACACAAGCCAACACCCGACTAGGCTTCGAAATATCTAGTCTCACCAACCGATTGGCCAAGTCCTGAACATGAACTGCAAAGTGCCTCTCCCCAACTGGAATATATGCGAAACTCCCCATACTCACTGCCTTTCGGCTCAAAGCATCGACCACTACATTGGCCTTCCCTAGGTGATACATAATAGTAATATCATAATCTTTCAGTAACTCTAGCCATCTCCGCTGCCTCAAATTAAGATCCTTTTGCATGAACAAATATTGAAGACTGTGATGATCAGTGAATACCTCACAAGATATGCTATACAAGTAATGCCTCCAAATCATCAATGCATGAACTATGGCCGCCAACTCCAAATCATGGACATGGTAGTTCTGCTCATGGGGCTTTAACTGACAAGAAGCATAAGCAATAACTATACCCTCCTGCATCAATACATAACCAATCCCAACTCACAAAGCATCACAATAAACGGTATATGAACCCGAAGCTAATGGCAAAACTAATATTGGAGTTGTGGTCAAAGATGTCTTAAGCTTCTGAAAGCTCTCCTCACACTCGTCCGACCATACAAATGAAACACCCTTCTGAGTCAACTTGGTCAAGAGCGATGCAATGGAGGAAAATCCCTGAAGAAACCGGCAATAATAGCCTGCGAACCAAAGAAACCTATGAATCTCTGTGGCTGAGGACGGTCTAGGCCAACTCTGAACCGCCTCTATCTTCTTCGGGTCAACCTAAATACCCTCGCTAGACACCACATGTCCCAAGAAAGCCACTGAACTGATCCAAAACTCATACTTGAAGAACTTTGCATAAAGCTTCTCCTCCCTCAATCTCTACAATACAACTCGTAAATGTTGCGCGTGCTCCTCCTAACTATGCGAGTACACCAAAATATCATCAATGAAAATGATAATGAACGAATCCAGATAAGGCCGAAATACACTATTCATCAAATGCATGAACGTTGCTGGGGCATTGGTCAACCCGAAAGACACAACAAGAAATTCATAATGACCATATCTAGTCCTGAAAGCAGTCTTATGAATATCTAAATCCCTGATCTTTAATTGGTGATAACCGAACGGAGATCAATCTTGTAAAACACCCTCGCTCCCTGAAGCTACTCAAAACTATCATCAATGCGAGGCAGGAGATACCTGTTCTTAATTGTTACCTTGTTCAATTGCCTATAATCGATGCACATTCTCATTATGCAATCCTTCTTCTTTACAAATAGAACTGGTGCACCCCAAGGTGACACACTAGGCCGAATGAACCCCTTATCTAGGAGTTCTTGAAGCTGCTCTTTTAATTGTTTCAACTCCTTCGGTGTTATACAATATGGCGGAATAGAGACGGGCTGAGTGCCAGACACTAGGTCAATACAAAAATCAATATCCCTGTCCGGCGGCATGCCCGACAGGTCTATAGGAAATATATTGGGAAAATACCTCACAACTAGAACGAAATCAATACTAGGAGTCTCAGCTCCAACATCCCACACAAAAGATAGATATGACAAACAACCTTGCCCAACCATACGTTGGGCCTTCAAGAAAAAAATCATCCTACTCGGAACATAATCAATCACACCCTGCCACTCGATCCATGGTACACCCGGCATAGCCAAAGTGACTGTCTTAGCATGATAATCTAGAATAGCATGACACGGAGATAACCAATCCATGCCTAAAATAATATCAAAGCCTACCATGCTCAATAGCAATAGATCAACTTGGGTCTCCAGACCCCCAATAACCACAATACATGACCAGTACACACGGTCCATAACAACAGTGTCGCCCATCGGGGTAGACACATGAATAGGTATAGCAAGAAGCTCCCGGGGCGCACTCAAATAGTGAGCAAAATATGAGGACACATAAGAATAGGTGGAACCGAGATTAAATAGTATTGAGGCATCTCTGTGGTAGACTAAAACAATACCTATAATGGCAGTTTTTGAAGCACTGGCATTTGTCCTACCTATCATAGCATAAAAACGAGCCGAGCTACCGCCTGATCGACTTCCCCCCGAGGATGACCCCTAGCTATCTGATCTCCACCCCTAGCTGACTGGGCGGGTGGTGAGGTAACTGGGGCAGAAGTCGAGGTCTGATCCCTATACTGATGTTGACCATCATAAAGCCGAGGACACTGTCTCCTTATGTGACCAAACTCTTTGCACTCATAACAACTACCCAATACTGGAGATGGGGACTGAAGTGAACCCATCATACCTGAGTAACTGACAGATCCTGTGTCACGAGTCAAAAGGCTCTAGTAGATGAGTCAAATAGTATGATACCAGAACAGTCTAAAAATGCAGAAAAGTAAAGAAAGATAGAGGGAGAAATCGGGTCTGCGGATGCCATGCATCTACTTCGATAACTCCGATGAAATCTGAACTGTATAATAGCTCAAACTACGCCTCAGGAACACCTGGATCCGCACACATGGTGTAAGGAGTATGAGTACTCCGACCCAGTGAGTAATAAAAATAAATAATGACTGATAGTATGAAATCACGTAAAAGCACCAAGTAGTTCTATATCAAAGCAGTAAGAACATTTAAATAGAAAATAATGAGAAAAAGTTAGGAAAAATTCCTTAAAACGAGTACTCATCTCATATACACTTCACAATAACTGAATTCATAATTATAGCGTTGTAGCGTGCAGCCCGATCTGTAATAATAGTTGACTGCACTCACTGGGGATATACAGACTCCAGAGGGGCTCCTACAGCCCAAGCGCTATATTGCTGCGGCGCGTAGCCCGATCTATATATATAAATATGCAATTGCTGCGGTGTACAGCCCGATCCATACAAGTATATTGCTGTGGCATGCAGCCCGATCCATAACATATAAAACATCCTCACTATTGGGTTCCCAACCCCTCTCAGTCAATATAAGTATAGCCTCTCGGGCATACTAATATAAGATAGGGATCTAAGCCCACATATTACCTTTATTTTAGATTAGCAATTTTGAAAGCCAGTTCATATTATATGAATTAGTTAGAAACATGATTGAGGGAATGATTTTAACAAGTAAAGTGAGTTCAATCAGTAACAATGCCCCCAAGGGTCCTACAGGTCGGCACAAGGCCCCAAACAGGCAACTAGCCCAAATCATAATGATAATAATTAAATCTCAGTCAAAATACAGTAGAATCATCAATCAGGGTAGACCAAGTCCCAATCCCCAGTAGTAATGGACCCCACGCTCATCATACCGCGTGTGTCTCAACTTAACATAGCACTACGTTGTGCAATTCTGGGGTTTCAAACCCTCAAAACATCATTTATAATCATTGCTCGCTATACCCTTGGCTCTCAAATCGAACTCCTCGCGCGTCGAATCTGATCAAACCCACAATGAATACGTCACAATATGCTAAGGAAACAATACCCAATCAAAAACAATGGAAAAATACCAAAAATCTCCAAATTAGCAAAACCCAAGCCCCGGGCCCACTTCTCGAATCTCGAAAATTTTTACATCAACCGGTTACATGTCTCGCCACGAGACTATACATATCAAGAACTCTCAAATCCGAGCATAAATGGCCCTTCAGATCCCAATTTAAAATTTCAAAAACTTAATCCCTAGTTCTTCCCATTTTAGCCAAGTTTCCATGAATTTCAAGGTTAATTTCACAATATAATCATATTTTTAGTTCATAGGACTCACCTCCAATCAATCCCAGTCGAAACCCCATTCAATTCCTCCCAAAAAGCTCTCAAGGTGCTCAACAATGGAGGAAAATACCTTAGGCTCGCGGATCAACTATCATTAAAACCCTTCTGCCAGCTGACATTTTACTTTATGTGAACGCGAGGGCCCACTCGCGTTCGCCATGCACAAACTTTTCCACTGACCAAATTACCCTTCGCGAACGCGGTATGCAACACGCGAATGCGAAGCCCTGGGTCCCTAAACCTACACAAATGCATCCCTCAACCGCGAACACGAAGAACAACTCAGCACTAGACCTCAACCCTTATACGCGAACGCGAAGACCTTCACGCGAACACGATGCCGGATCTCCTAACCTTCCACGATCGTGAATGCGTAGAAGTAGAAAAAGGGGGAAACGGAGTAGTGACTCATGAGATGATAGTTCAGGTCGTCACATCCTCCCCAACTTAAACAAACACTCATCCTCGAGCTATTGGTTGGCTTCTAGGACAACTCTGGGTATGCTCGAGGACGAGTGTTTGTTTAAGTTGGGGAGGATGTGACGACCCGACCCGTCATCTCATGAGAAATTCTCTGTTTCCCTCCTGCTTCATTATGTTTCATTATCAGCGTCTTGTGTGAATGAGTTGAATTGGGTTTATTTTTGGAAGGAAATGAGACACTTAGTCTCTTTAAGGCAGGCTTGTTTTGGAAAAGTCAACTGGATGTTGACCTATGAGTTAGAGGGCTCGGATGTGGATTCATACAATTCAATTAGCTTCAGGGGATGATTTGTGACTTAGGAGTGTGATCTGAAGTGATTTTAGAGGTCCGATGTAGAATTATGGTTGAATTGGCGAAGTTAGTATTTTGGTGAATTTCGGTTGATAAGTGAGATTTTGATCTAAGGTTCGGAATGGAATTCCGAGAGTTGTTGTAGCTTCTTTAGGATATTTGGGATGTGTGTGCAAAATTTCAGGTTATTCGGAGGTGATTTGGTTGGGTTTTTTATCAAATGCGTGTTTCAGAAGTTTTAGAAGAACTTAGGCTTGAATCCGATGTAAATTTGGTGTTTTGTTGTTAGCTTTGGTGTTTTGAGAGTGAAACTAAGTTTTAATGATCATATTTGACGTTTTAGTATGTTCGTATGTGGTCCCGAGGAGCTCGGGTGAGTTTCAGATAGGTTTGGGCTGCGTTGTGTTCGTTTTTCTTATGCTTTGATGTCGTTTCTTCAAGCATAAATGATATCATATTGAACAAATGAGCTCCGATTACTATTTTGAATGAATCATTAGATCCGTATCATAATTACGGACACGTAGCAAAAAGAATCGTCGAATTTGGAAATTGTATGGGGATTTTATGGCCATTTTACCAAGGTTGCCCAGATTTTCAGGTTAATGACGAAATTGCCCCTGACGGCGTATTAAAAACCTGCACTATTTGCAAATCTTAAAACCTACATATCTCCTTCATTATAAGGTCAAATGGAGCGATTCAAAAGCCTAAATTCATTATAATTTCACAAGAAATCCATTGGAAGCAGTAAAACGAGTGAACAATATACATATAATGAGCAGGTCGAGTTTTCTTCCAATTTTTGAATGGGAAGAAGCTTCTGAGGCTATTTTTAAGAGAGAAAATCAGTGGGTATCACAGAGTTAAGTGATTTGATTATTAGAACTCATTTATGGATAATTGTAGACCATAATCCCAGCCTTTAATTCATGAAAAACAGTAGAAAAATAGGATTTTGGGGACTGAGACTATGAGACTTTTAGGGGTCGATTTGAGGGGTCAAACGGACTTCGATTTTGGTGTTCTTTATATGTACGGAATTGGGGGAAGATGAAGAAAACTTTTCTGTAAAAAATTCTGAGTTTCAAGAAGTGGGCCCGGGGCTCGGGTTTTATCAATTTCAGGATTATTGATATTTTTCGATTATTTTTTATTGGGTATTAATCCTATAGCATAATGTGACGTATTCATTGTGGTTTTGGTCAGATTCGACGCACGAGGAGGTCGATTTGAGATGCAAGGTCATAGCGAGCTAGGATTTTGGTCGTCTTGAGGTTAATAATAGACGTAAATGCTGTGTTGAGGGTTTGAACCCCCGAATTTGCACATTGTAGTGCTATGTTGAGGTGACTTGCACGCCGAATAACGGGCGTGGGGTAGAGCACCAACGGGGATTGTGACTTGGTCCGTCCCGCTTAATAAAATTACTACCTAATTTATTGAAGCTTAGTTGATATCCTTATAAAAATGGATTAATTGTCATAATTTGGCCTCGTGCCAACTAATTGAATCCTTCAGGGATTGTTTGTATTGGTTTCTTACCATATTTATACATATAATAGAACAGATTCCTAGTATTTAATACTGTTTTGCAAACTCAACCACTTTTTCTCAAAACTTGGGACTTAAATAATATTTCTAATGAAGTTTGGGCTGGATATTTCTATATTATTGTGCCCTAGGGGCTTATATGATTCTGGACTGAGTATGGGGTCGGGTTGCGCGTCGCAGCAGTATTATATTGATATTGATATGTGGCTTAGGTCCTAATGGATGCCAGGAGATGGCTTGATATTGTACTTGGGCTGTAAGGGGCCCCTCCTAGAGTTTGCACACCCCTAGTGAGCGTCGTCAATGATAAATAAATGGAGCGAGCTACACGCCACAGCGGGTACTAGAGAGTATCGTGCTATTTGTTGCATTTCTTAATTGATTGTCATTCATTTACTTATCTGTTGCAGCATCATTGTTTTCATTGGTTTATTGAGTTGATATTATCTGGATTGAGCTACTTAATTATAGCTTACATTGTGCTTATCCAGGATTTTTTACTCTCAGCCTTTATTTATGTTTATTACTCTCTGGTTATGACGACCCAAAGGGGTCATCAATTATTTTTTTATTCATTCTGAGCTTCTAAGGCCTTGAAAATCTTATTTATAATTGCCTCAATTTGCGTGCGCAGTCCGTACGTGTAGCTGGAAGTTAAATATTAAATTATGTGAAATTTGTCAAGTTCTGATATTAAATGAGTAAATTTGACTCCGGTCAACATTTTTGGTAAACGAATCCGGACCTGTAACTTGACGGTCTTGGAAGGTCCGTAGAAAAATATGGGACTTGGGCGTATGCCCGGAATCGAATTCCGAGGTCCCAGCCCCGAGAAATAAGTTTTTGAGTGAAATTATTTTCTGAAAATATTTAAGGAAAATGAAAATGAAATTTGATCAAAAAGTAATGGTATCGGGCTCGTATGTTTGTTCCGACACCAGGTACAAGTCTTATATGTTGTTTAAGCGCTTCCAGTAAAGTTTGGTTGAAAACGGACGTCGTTTGACGTGTTTCGGCCTTAAAATGGAAAATTTGGAAGTTTATGAAATTTGAAAGATTTCTTGGATTTTAAAGCTCAATTCAGTATTTTTGATGTTATTTTGGCGATTTGATCGCACGAGTAAGTTCGTATGATGTGTTTGAGTCAGTGTACATGTTTGGTTTGGAGCCCCGAGGGCTCGGATGAGTTTCGGATAGGTGTTGGAGTGTTTAGACTTAGGAAATGTAGCAAAAATTTGCTGTTGTCGGTTGCCCAAATTAACCTTCTATGCGATCGCATAGGACAAGCTGCGATCGCATAGAGCAAATTTCAGGGGGTCAGAAATCCTTCAATGCGATCGCATTCTACCTTGCGCGATCGCATTGTACAAAAACACAGCCCATATTTTTCCTCTATGCGATCGCATAGTACCCTATGCCATTGCAATGCTCAGCCTTTTCCTCCTATGCGATCGCACAGTGTCCTTCGCGATCGCAATGACCAAGTACCCCTCCCTCTATGCGATCGCATCACTTGCCTCGCGATCGCATAGAGCAATTTCGCCCAGTGATTTTTAAGACCTAATACAGAATGCAAACGCGATTTTTACACCATTTCATGAACTCTCTCCTCTTCAAAGCTCTTGGGCAATTCTTGGAGCATTTCTTCACCAAAGTTTCTTGGATATGATTGAATTGGAGCCAAATTGGAAAGGAAAAGCGTTGCTTAAGGATTGAGTTGGCCATAAACCTTCGAGGTAAATGTTTGATCTAACTTTGGCTTGAGGGAATATAATTAGAGTGTTGTTTACTAACTGCTAAATGTTGAGTACGGTGTATTTGCATGGTGATGAGTATCTATACACCGGTGTCTAGCATGACTGTGGTTGTTTGTACTTATCCTGATATTATTATGACTCTTCCATGTTAATTGATGAATTCTATGTAATGTGAAGAGTATGGGGACTAATTACGAATTGTAAATTCTTTGGAGAGTTGGCTCGAATGATAAAAAGACTATTGAGTAAGAAATGAAAGAAATAGAAAGAGATATGATTAATCCCTTGCCGGGACGGTTTGAGTATATTTAGTATCTCCCTTGCCGTGATGTGAAGGTTATTATTGTTGCTCACTTGTCGGGATTTAGCTGTTTACTTGTGTTTTGCCTTGCCGGGACGTTTCTTATTATTTGTCTATCCACTCACCCCGTTTGGTTGTGATTACTATTTGGGTAAGGAAGAGTGATCTTTGCACGAAGGGTCATTCCGTGCCATGTTTTGATTATATTTGCACGAAGGGACATTCCGTGCCATGTTTTGACTATATTTGCACGAAGGGTCATCCTGTGCCATGTTTTGATTATATTTGCACGAAGGGTCATCCCGTGCCATGTTTTGATTATATTTGCACGAAGGGTCATTCCGTGCCATGTTTTGCTTATATTTGCACGAAGGGTCATTCCGTTCCATGTTCTGATTATATTTGCACGAAGGCTCATTCCGTGCCATGATATGAGAGTTAGTTGAGGGAAATCACGAAGGTTGATGCCGTGCACTTTATTTGATTGCTTTTGGTGAGAATGAGAGTAAAATCACGAACGTTGATGTCGTGCAACTGTTAATTTTCCTGCTCTCATTAATTATTGTTATTGAACGGTTTCTTGCCCAAATTGCTGACTTTATACCCGGACTGTACTTCCCCTATAGTCTACTCCCCTCCCTCTTAACTGTTTAATTTCTGTATTCTTTCTTTTTATTGCGTATATAGATATATATATACATATATATATATATACACACACACATATATATATATATATACATATATATATATATATATATATTGAACTGCACAGGTTGGTTTGGTAGTCCTGTCTAGCCTCGTCACTATATTGAACTGCACAGGTTGGTTTGGTAGTCCTGTCTAGCCTCGTCACTACTTCGCCGGGGTTAGGCAAGGCACTAACCAGCACATGGGGTCGGTTGTGCTGATGCTACACTTTTGTGCTCTTTTGCATAGATCATAGTACCGGAGCAGCTTTTGGACAACAATAATAGTTGATTGGGAGCTGTCTTCAGTCCTGGGACTTTCGAGGTAGCCTAGCTGGCGTCCGCAGGCCGGAGTCCCTTCTATGTTATTAGTTTGTTTTCCTTGTACCGAGACAAATATTGATGTACTTCTATTCAGACTTGTTTTTAGCACTCTTTAGTAGTTCGTGAGTTAGTGACATCGGATCTGGGTAGAGATGTTATTGAACTTCTGCTTTTATGTTAATTGTCTCGTCTTTCCTTATATGGTCAATGTTGTTAAGAGAAGTGTTAAATTAATTGGCTTGCCTAGATCCTATTAGTAGGTGACATCACGACTCCCGATGGTGGAAAATTTGGGTCGTGACAAGTTGGTATCAAAGCTCTAGGTTACATAGGTCTCGCTACTCACGAACAACCTTAGTACAGTCCGAGGGATCGGTACGGAGACATCTGTATTTATCCCACATAGGCTACAGAGTTAGGAAAAATCTCACATTTGTTCTTTCCTGTCGTGCAAATTTGTTCTTCAAAAGCTAATTGAATTTCTACTCTTTTCTTTCCACAAATGGCAAAGTCACGTACCGCTTCTTCAGCCGAACAACGGCACAAATCGATGATAGATCAACTACGTCTTCAGAAGTTTTGCGAAGGTCGGATAGGTTTCACCAAACTCTTCGCTACCACTTTCAGCGGTGCATCTTTTGATGACCCACGAGATTTTCTTAACCATTGCGATGAGGTATTGCAGAACGTGAGAATAGTCGAAAGTGAGATGGTTGATTTTGCTATTCTTCGGATGGGAAATAGAGGCAGTGGAAAGATAATGTATTTACTAGACCAGTTGTGGTTCCAACGGAAGATGCAAATGTATCAAGATATCACCTAATGAATCATGTGGTGGTTCAACGGACCTTGACGTCTGATTGATTTATTTGAGTTGTGAAGGACAAATATTGTGGATTATCGGATGTTGTGACTTTGACTTAGCATTAAATGGGGAATTCTACTATTAGTGAATGGATCGTATGGTCATATGCTATGTTAGTTTTGGCTTGGAATGTATATATATATGGTACGGAAAGGTTCCCCAAATAATTTATACAAATTTAAGGTTTGGCACTTTGCAAGGGGTAAGAATCGCCCCTAAGGAATAATGCAGAATATATGAATAAATGGGGTAGCTCAGCAGTGTTAAGCCAGCATAGCAAAAGAGGAAATTGGCCGGTGGTGGTTCTGGCAAGCCTACGAAGGGGGCAGACTGGCCAATGCGAGACCACATGCTCAGCTCTATTTTAAGAAATGTTTTGAAGGCGTTTACCTCCCGGATTCTCTGCAATATGTGGTATATGTGATCTGAACAATTGTGCCAGGTTACCATGACAGTGTCTGAATGTGTCATCAGGTTCAATAAGTTAGCTGAGCCTCAAAGGAATTGTTTTGAATGGAGAAATATAATTTATGAAAGCACCCATGCTATGTGCCCCTATTGCAGTCAATACTCAACTTACATAACCAGCCAGAGAAAGGGGTCAGGATGTTAGAGGTGGAGGTGAGACTCCTAGAGGTGGAGACTCGGCCGTTTATATAATTTCTATGGCATGGTTGAGGTCACTACACCAGATGGTGTCATCACATGTCCAATTCTGATTGTCATAAAAAGGATATTTTTCCTTAATGTGATTTGATTTTAAAAAAAATTATATATTTTAGGCTAGTCCTCTTAATATGCTCCACTCATGAGTGAGCTTCGTAATCCTCAAATCTACTTATGTGAATACTCACGTTGAGCTATTATGGAGATAAATATCCCTCTCATTATGTGTTGGTCACTAAGAATATCTATGAGGCTAAGAGTGACTTTCTATTATTTACTACAATGGATTTTAATGTAATTCAGGATAATTAATTTTAATTGTCAATTATACGCCCTATCGGTATGAGGGTTCACTATATGTTGACATTTTCTTTGACGGAATTATTGAAAAGAAGAAAGAAAGGAAATAAAAAATTTCAGTTGGTACAATGTGAAAATACTTGTGATTTAGAGTTGAGGGTGATATCCTCAAATAATTATATAATATGAAATATTTTAAACCGAGCTACAAGCTGCGGTGGATGTTATACAAGGACAAGGTCCTGGTGGTGAAAAGTTTGTGTTTAAAATTCCCCTTTTATGAAAATAAAAATCATGTACTATATTTTTAATGGGAGTCATGCTTGTTAGGCTTATTTGACAATTCTTGTATATGTTTTGTTCATATTTAGCCTATGAGACGGACGCCCAGGTGGTGATAAAGGTGACTCATTAATTTGGGTGAGTAATTATGAGGTCTCCATGTCTCATTGTGAGTAAAATGGAGGTTTAAAATAAGATGATATATTGATATACTCCCGCAGTCAGGAGGAGCATGAGCAACATCTAAGGATGCCTCTTCAGACTCTGAAAGAAAGTCAACTATATGCAAATTTTCAAAGTGTGAACTCTGGCTGAGTTAGTTGCTTTCCTGGGTCATGTTGTAACGACAGAGAGTATTTAGGTTGATCTGAAGAAGATTGAGGAAGTCAAGAACTGGCCTAGACCAACATTAGCTACAGAGATTTGGAGTTTCTTGGGATTAGCAGGTTATTATCGACGGTTCGTGGAGGGATTTTCATCTATTGCAGCCCCGATGACCAGATTGACCCAGAAAGGTGCCCAGTTCGAATGGTCAGATGGATGTGAGGAGAGCTTTCAGAGGATCAAGAAAACTCTGACTACGGCACCGATATTATTTTTGCCCATATGTTCGGCACCTTATACAGTCTATTGTTATGCTTCCCGTATTGGGCTTGGTGCAGTATTAATGCAGGATGGCAAGGTCATTGCCTATGCTTCGAGACAGTTGATGAGAAGATCTATCCAGTGCATGATTGGGAGTTGGCAACCATTGTTCACGCATTGAAGATTTGGAGGCATTATCTGTATGGCGTGGCATGTGAAGTATTCAGTGATCACAAGAGTCTTCAGTACTTGTTTAAGCAGAAAGAGTTGAATTTGAGGTAGAGGAGGTGGTTGGAATTGTTACAGGATTTTGATATCACCATTTTATATCACTTGGGGAAAGCAAATGTGGTGGCCGATGCTTCGAGTAGGGAGTAAGCCAGTATGGGCAGTCTTGCTTATATTCCGATCAGTCAGAGGCCGCTTGTTTTGGATGTTCAGGCCTTAACCAACCGATTTGTGAGATTGGATATTTTTGAGCCTAGTCGAGTATTAGCTTGCACGGTCACCCGTCCTTCATTATTGGAGCGTATTCGCGATCGGCAGTTTGATGATCCCTATTTATGTGTCTTTAAAGACACGGTCCAGCGAGGAGGGTCCAAGCAGGTCACCTTAGATGCTGATGGAGTTTTGAGATTGCAAGGGAGAATTCGTGTGCCGAATGTTGATGGGCTTCGAGAATTGATTCTGGAGGAGGCCCACAGTTCTAGGTATTCTATTCATCCAGGCGCAGCAAAGACGTATCAGGATTTGCAAAAACATTATTGGTGGCGTAGAATGAAAAAGGATATTGTGGCATATGTAGCATGGTGGTTAAATATGAGCATTAGAGGCCTGGTGGTCTATATCAGAGAATTGAGCTTCCCGAGTGAAAGTGGGAGCAGATCACCATGGACTTCGTTACTGGACTTCCGTTGACTCGGAAGAAGTTTGATGCAGTTTGGGTCATTGTTCATAGGTTGACGAAATCAGCGCATTTCATTCCTGTAGCAGTCACCTATTCATCCGAGAGGTTAGCTGAAATTTATATTCGGGAAATTGTTCGCCTTCATGGTGTGCCGGTATCTATCATTTCAGATCGAGGTACGCAGATTACCTCACTTTTTTTGGAAAGCAGTTCAGCTAGAGTTAGGCACCCAAGTGCAGTTGAACATAGTATTCCATCCTCAAACGGATGGGCAATTCGAGCAGACTATTCAGATATTGGAGAATATGCTCCGAGCTTGCGTTATTGACTTTGGAGGTTCATGGGATCAGTTCCTGCCTTTAGCAGAGTTTGCCAATAATAACAGCTATCGGTCGAGTATCAAGATGGCTCCTTATGAAGCTTTGTATGGTAGACGGTGTCGATCTCCGATTGGATGGTTTGAGCCGGGAGAGGCTCGGTTGTTGGGTACAGATTTGGTTCAAGTGGGCTTAGACAAGGTCAAGATCATTTAGGATAGGCTTCGTACAACTTAGTCCAGGAAAAAGAGCTATGCAGATCGTAAGGTACGAGATATAGCTTTCATGGTTGGTGAGCGGGTATTGCTCCGAGTGTCGCCTATGAAGGGCGTGATGCGATTTGGGAAGAAGGTCAAGCTTAGCCCCAGGTTTATTGGCCCATTTGAGATTCTTGAGAAAGTTGGAGAGGTAGCTTATAAACTTGCATACCCGCCTAGCTTATCATCCGTACATCCAGTCTTTCATGTATCCTTGCTCCAAAAATATCATGGGGATCCAGCCCACGTGTTAGATTTCAGCACTGTCCAGTTGGACAAAGACTTGTCCTATAAGGAGGAGCCTGTGGCTATTTTAGACAAACGGGATCGTCAGTTGAGATCCAAGAGTTTTCCCTCTGTTCATGTGCAATGGAGAGGTCAGCCTCCTGAGGCTTCGACCTGGGAGTCAGAGTCAATATGCGGAGCCGTTATCCCCATCTATTCCCCGACTCAGGTACTTCCTTCTTATGTCCGTTCGAGGACGAACGGTTATTTTAGAGGTGGAGAATGTGACGACCCAAAGGGGTCATCACTTATTTTCTTATTCATTTCGAGCTTCCGAGGCCTTGAAAACCTCATTTATAATTGCTTCGATTTGCGTGCATAGTCCGTACACGTAGCTGGAAGCTTAACTATTAAATTCTGTGAAAATTTGTCAAGTTCTGATATTAAAATGAGTAAATTTGACTCCGGTCAATATTTTTGGTAAACGGATCTGGACCCATGATTTGACGGTCTCGGTAGGTCCGTAGAAAAATATGGGACTTGGGTGTATGCCCAGAATCGAATTCCGAGGTCCCAGGCCCGAGAAATAAATTTTTGAGTGAAATTGTTTTCTTAAAATGTTTAAGGAAAATGAAAATGAAATTTGATCAAAAAGTAATGGTATCAGGCTCGTATCTTGGTTCTGACGACCGGTACAGGTCTTATATGTTGTTTAAGCGATTCCTGTAAAGTTTGGTTGAAAACGGACGTCGTTTGACGTGTTTCAGCCTTAAAATGGAAAATTTGGAAGTTTATGAAATTTGAAAGATTTCTTGGATTTTAAAGCTCAATTCAGTGTTTTTGATGTTATTTTGGCGATTTGATCGCACGAGTAAGTTCGTATGATGTTTTTGAGTCAGTGTACATGTTTGGTTTGGAGCCCCGAGGGCTCAAGTGAGTTTCGTATAGGTGTCGGAGTGTTTTGGACTTAGGAAATGCAGCAGAAATTTGCTGCTGTCTGTTGCCCAAATTACCCTTCTATGCGATCGCATAGGACAGACCACGATCGCATGGAGCAAATTTCAGAGGGTCAGAAATCCTTCAATGCGATCGCATTCTACCTTGCGCGATTGCATTGTACAAAAACTCACTCCATATTTTTCCTATATACGATCGCATAGTCCACTACGCGATCGCAATGCTCAGCCTTTTCCTCATATGCTATCGCACAGTGTCCTTCGCGATCGCAGTGACCAAGTACCCCTCCCTCTATGCGATCGCATCGCTTGCCCCGCGATCGCATAGAGCAATTTCGCCCAGTAATTTTTAATACCCAAAACAGAATGCAAACATCATTTTTACACCATTTTACAAACTCTCTCCTCTTCAAAACTCTTGGGCGATTCTTGGAGCATTTCTTCACCAAAGTTTCTTGGATACGATTGAATTGTAGCCAAATCTAAACGGAAAGGTATTGCTAAAGGATTGAGTTGGCCATAAACCTTTGAGGTAAGTGTTTGATCTAACTTTGGCTTGAGGGAATAGGATTAGAGTGTTGTTTACTAATTGCTAAATATTGAGTACGGTGTATAGGCATGGTGACGAGTATCTATACACTGGTGTCTAGCATGACCGTGGGTCCTTATTTGTACTTATCCTAATATTATTATGACTCTTCCATGTTAATTAATGAATTCTATGTAATGTGAAGAGTATGGGAACTAATTTTGAATTGTAAATTCTTTGGAGCGTTGGCTCGAACGATAAGAAGACTATTGACTAAGAAATGAAAGAAATAGAAAGAGATATGATTAATCCCTTGCCGGAACGATTTGAGTATATTGAATATCTCCCTTGCCGGGATGTGAAGGTTATTGTTGTTGCTCCCTTGTCGGGATTTAGCTGTTTACTTGTGTTTTCCCTTGCCGGGACGTTTCTTATTATTTGTCTATCCCCTCGTCCCGTTTGTTTGTGATTACTGTTTGGGTGAGGAAGAGTGTTATTTGCACGAAGGGTCATTCCGTGCCATATTTTGATTATATTTGCACGAATGGTCATTCCGTGCCATGTTTTGATTATATTTGTACGAAGGGTCATTCCGTGCCATGTTTTGATTATATTTGCACGAAGGGTCATTCTGTGCCATGTTTTGATTATATTTGCATGAATGGTTATTCCGTGCCATGTTTTGATTATATTTGCACGAAGGGTCGTTCTGTGCCATATTTTGATTATTTATGCACGAAGGAACATTTCGTGCTCTGATTTGATTACAATTGCACGAAGGATTATTCTGTGCCATGATCTGAGAGTTATGTGAGGGAAAGTACGAAGGTTGATGTCGTGCACTTTATTTGATTGCTTTTGGTGAGAATGAGAGTAAAA